>VXAV01007728.1:11739-27622 GCA_013399715.1 Alectura lathami | reverse complement strand
CGGGGGGAACGGCCGCGCCCGTCGGGGCCCGCACGGGCCGGGCTTCGGGCCGGGCTCCCTGACGGGTCGCTTGAAATGCTCGCGTGGGTGCGGAGGGGGTTGTGTTGTGGCTGCGAGGTCAGGCCCGTCCTCTGCAGGGCAGCTGTTCCGGGTGTGGGCTGGGCCGATTGCTCTTAGAGCAGCTATTGGCAGATACCGTTCTGCTGTCCCCCGGCTTTGGAATGGCCTCATGCTGCTCAGTCTGCGAAGCACTGCCTTTCTGCTTTTTCATACCTCCCCTTAACTCTCGCTTCATGCAGGAAATCTCCCTGCTTTCGTCTGCTGAACAGTAATCCCTCAGTAGCTCCACAGGAGCTTTTGTACCTTGCATTTCACTTGTTTGTCACGCTTAGCTTGCTTTGTGTGATTTCTGAGGTTGCTAAGTTGCTAGACAAACTGAGTGCACTTGTGTGATCGAGTTACGTGCTCTGTAGTAGTCTAGACAAAGCGACAACAGAAATCTTCAGCTGTAAAATGAACTGGCCCACAAAACCTTGTATTATGCAAGAAGTCAGTCAGAGCTTGTAGTATTTGAAAGGGAATTGGATGTTTGAGATTTTGTTGTGTTTTGGGTGCCCTGGCACAAAATTGGTACCAAATCCCTGAGCGTTTTGTGCTGTTACAGGGTAAGCAATTCTCCACAGAGAAGAGTTGCTTAGTAGGATAAACAAAGTCTTCAGAGAAGGCATAACCTTCAGGACAGAGTTTCCTGACTGATTCCATCAGCACATGTCATTAACAGGCTAACTAATGCTGGCTTAAGTGCTGGTACATACATTTCTGGTTTGGCTTTGCCCTCTTTAATGCTTAGGAAAAAGAACCACTCATCTCGCTTTCTGCATCATTCTAACCTAATGATCTCAATTTGAGTGGGTGCTTTTTAAATAGCAAGGGAAGCCTTGTTTTGTGGCTAAGTTTGCAGATATCTATTATTTCATATTCCTCTGGAGATATTTTAATAAGCAGCCTTAGGAGCCCTCCTGTCTTGTTTATCTGGTGTGCTTTGGCTGTGTGGGGGAGCCAGCGTGGGATTCTTCGCTAGATAATGCTGCGGGGCGCAAGCTTGTTGCGGCTCACAGAAGAGAAACTCAGTGAAAAGAAAAACCCTAAAGCTTAATGAACTATTTCAAGGAGGACCTGTACTGAAAAATCAGAAAAGCTGCTGCCTTCTAGGGGAAGTCTGGGGAAAGTAAATCAGGCCTGTACCAGGAAGCTAGTTCCTGCGTCACTGCCTTATGGGCTGCTTCTTGGTACTGCTTGTGTGCAAATGTAAATGTTGTTCTTCCTGTGGGCTGTTACCTTCTGTGCTCAGCTTTGTGACAAAGGTGACATAAAGGCTGTCATTCTGTCAGTAGGTTGGGGGGGGGACAGTGGTGTCGAATAGCGATTTGACTGGCGAGTGTTCTTGCTGGAACCAGTGGCGTTCAACTGAGGCTGATGTTTCCGCTTGTACATTGTAAAATCCAAGCCTCCTACAGTCCCAAAAATCTGAGTTTGCTGCCCAGAATTCTTGAAATGAAACAGAACTCCATGTTTTCTTTGTCTCAAGGCATGTTATTGTTTTTCAGGAGATGTTTGGCAGAGGTGCTCAATCCTAACGCTAGGAAATCTGTTTCTGTTCCCCTTTGCCTTGAAAGGATTCCCCCAAAGTACCCACATTTTTGATGAATTTTCTGTAAATGTGGCATGTTCCTAGCACACCTATAGTCAAGCCCTTTACTTAAGATCGTAAACATGAGCTTAAGGATTTTAGAAAACAGTTCCTTAGCTATTTACATGCAAAAATCCAGTGTAAAACATCTTAGGAGCTGGACTGCTGTGCTGGGGCACCCTGCTGGTCAGAGCTCTGTGCAGTAATAAGCAGCCTTGTTAGGGGTGGCACAAATCCTCCTGTGGATACTGTATCACAGCTTACAATGGCTGAACCTTTTTTTTTTCTTTTTTTTTTTCCCCAGGCTTAACACAAGGCCAGTATTTGGAGGTGTAAGATCGCGCATTGGGATCCAGCAGAATCTCTTGAGCAGATCCTCACCAGCTGTCAGCTTCCAGCGGACATTTGATGCCCGGCAGAAGATTGGCCTCACTGACGCCCGACACAAACTGGGGGTTAAAGACGCTCGTGAAAAACTGGTTCAAAGGGACGCTCGGTTCAAAATCAAAGGGAAGGTGCAGGATGCTCGGGAGATGTTGAATTCCCGTAAGCAGCAGAGTGTTGCTGCTGAAAAGGTGACCAAAGTGGTGGATGCCAGAGAGAAGATCAGTTTAAAACGGAACACTCCAGCTGCTATCAGCCCAACTATGGGGACAGTAAATCCAGCCGTGAAAATCACCAAAACTATCCAAGTAGGTCAAAGCCAGCCAGCTCTGAGCCCCCCACTCATTCTTACAGCAGTCCGGTGGAAGTGATAGCGCTTCCTTGTTGCCTTTTTTGCAGCAGAAATAGTGGTGACACAGTTCAGGCCAGTCTGTAGGGCAGGATTCAGAGGCTTTTTGGTGTCCTTCCAGCTGCTTAGGGCTTTTTGAAGAATCCAGGCTTTCATTTAAGCTCTCATTTGAATTTTGGGCCCCATGAAGATGAAAGCAGTGCTCTTGCCAGTGCTAAAATAGTTGTCTTGGACTGTTACGTAGTCTCTCCCCCAGCTAAATCTAAAGAAACATGCATTTTTTTGGCATTCTTGTACCACTGTTCTTTGCAAGAGTCTGGCGTGGTGATTGCCCTGTCCAGTTAACTGCTGTATCTTCGTGGTGGGATAACAGTTTAGAATATACAACTGTGTTTAGGTTGAAAGCTGTTTGTGCCCTTCTGCAATTTCTCTATTTGCACCTGTCCGCTTTCCAGGAAAGTCCTGACTTCCAGGGAATTTCTTGATTACACGATGCATTCTTGCTGAGGCTCGAGTTTTAGTCCAGCTGCAGTGTAACCACTTGGTCACCGTGAGCTGCTGCTTTCCTTTGACAGATTTCTGAGTTCCGTGCTGTGTGCACAGTAACTTGATTCTTAACCTCTCCAAGCGTGTTGCAAGGACATAACTCTAGTCCCCAGTCTGCCTCTTCGTTTCCTTCCTCCTGAAGATGAGTGTGCTTGCACATACCAGAACATCTTTGTCCTCACCAGTCTGAAAATTCCCTGCTGCCTCTTCAAATTTACCGCCAGGGTGAGAGTGAGAGGTTGGCCTAAGGGAGAGAGAGGATTCTTGCGGCAGTAGGCAGGGCTAATCGCAGAGCGACAGGGCAGGGTAATTAGTACTGGTACTGTTCTTTTCAGCCCCTTCACCACCGTTAGCCATTAGGAGTTGAGCCTTTGCTAGAAAGTTTCTAGGGGTTAAAATAGTTTCTGGAGACTTGCTGCTGCAGCAAATTGCTCTGACCTGATTGAGGTTTTGTTTTGTTTGATTTTTTTTAATCACTTGGTTTGACCTACAGGGCTCGTTAGCATATTGCCATAAGAATGTAGAAGGACATGATGATTAAGGCTGTAGGCAAACCCATGCACATGAGCAGTTGTCTTGTATCTGTTATCACAGGATAACAGACGAGGTGGCACAAGGGCCAGGTCCCCTACCCTGTGCACCATTTCATTTTAGTATGGTTTGTTCCAGCTCTAGTGTGAAGTGACAGTATATGCTCCTCCTTCAAAGTGGAACTGAACAACTGAATTGTGCTGTATCCCAGCTTGTTGAGTTAAGGGAAATGGATACCTTCTTGTTCCCTGCAGCATGATGGAAGAGAAGCTTTTGCTTGCTGATCTGCCCCATTCCTGGTTTCATACTTGCAGCAACAAAAATCTGATCAATGCTGCAGCGCTGGTAATAAATCCCCTTCCCACTTAACTTGGACTAAAACTCAAGTGATGTGAATGAAAAGCTAACCGTTTGGCCATAGATTTTAATTTCTTTGATTAAGTGCAGGCACCTCATACTTATGTGGTACAGGAGATGTATCACCTCGTTACAGTACATCTATAGCATGTGTCAGGAGCAGGAGAGTAAGTCTCGTTTAAGGGGTATCAGGGTACCAGTGAACAGCTCCAGTCTTCTGAAATGGGGATCTGGTGGCCTGTGGTGTTTAATGCTTTGGTTCTTTCCCTCTAACTGTAGCAGAAGGCTCCAGTTCCTGGACACTCTCATCCAGCAGGAATGAGGATCAACGTGGTGAACAACCATACGCATAAACAGGTGCGTGCTCACTCTGTGCACTTTCAACCTTTTATTTTTGAGGAGGTGGAGGTGAATAGAAGGGGTAGGAAGGTGTCCACAGGCATTGCCAGGTCCGAAGAGAACTTAAGGTAGGAAAGAAAAGAGGAGAGTTTGGAAGTTCTCTAACAGCTTGTCTCTTTATTCTAGCTTAGTAAGATAGTTTCATGGCAGCTGAGGCTTTAAATTCGTCTCACTAAACCTCATTAGTTGTGTGTTATGTGAATACTGCATAGGTATTCCCAGTTTTTATCGGTAGGAGATCTTTTTTTCTTTCCTAGAGACCACTGACCTTTAGCACTTATGTCTTTGCATAAATTCATCAGTGATGCTGCATCAGGTCCAGGGGTTGATTGTTTGAATCCACATCCTGCCTCCTTCTCCAGAAAGAGGATCTTGTCACACACTGTCAGGTGTTCTGCGGTGACATGGGAGAGGGCATCCTTGCTGTGAACCCCCAGCTGTGGGCCGCTGCTGGAAACCTGATGATGAAGGATTTAAACTGTTTTTGATGTACTGTCAACATTGCCGTGTATCAAGCAGACTTGAAGGAAAACCCTAGAATTTGTGCTGTCTCCCCTGGGATCAGTTTTAAAGGCCACAACGGCCAGACATTCAGCTGCCTTACCACCTTGAGTTCTTCCACAGAAATTATGTTTATATGACTTACTGTATGTTGTATGTGTTCATAAACTATGACAGGAAATATTGGAGAGCCAACATTGACCATATCATGTTTATTTTTTGCCTCAGATATGGTAACTTTAGCTGGCTGTTATCTCTGCCTTGACTTGCTGCCCTCACCTATCCCAGATGCTGTCAGTTAGTGTCCTCACTACTTGGACCTCATTACTATAGGCCTAGAATTTATTTCACTGTGTTTCTAACTCAAGTACATCGTCCAGATGGCCAGCATTTTTCCCAGTTCTCCTGTGTTCTACCATCTTTTTTTTTTTTTCCTTCATAGCATTTCTGTGATTGTGACAGCTTTCCTATTTGTAATTCAGCATCTTACTGACCATGAAACCCACTTATTTTTCAAGTTGTCACTGCTAGTCCCTCTTTTATTTCTTCACAGTTCTACTGAATTAATGAGAAGCTCTTTTTAAGTCATGACTTCATGTGTTCTGGGTAGTGCCATATGTGTCTAGACTTTTTTTTTGTTTTACAAACGTTGTTTATAGTTCCCCAAAAAATACTTGCATAGGTGTTAGCCTCTGTATTTTAAGGCAGGGCTATGGGCATAGAGTGGAAGTGGGGAAATGAATTATTCAGTAAATCTCATAGTACAGTGCTTTCTAGTGCCAGACGGGCACGTGCTGTGCTGAGGAAAGCATACTATCCGAAAGGAACGTTCCGTTCAGATGATTTGGCAAGCATCTGCTTACTTGAACAAAACTAAAAATAATCATATGCACAGGCTTTAACTTAAAGCTAGCAAGGAGCTAACATGTAAGACGTTAAGGTCTTGTTCTAATAATGCAGTTTCATGAGTGCTGATAAGGTATAGGGGTTAGAGAACTCTGTGTCTGGTTTCAGTACACCGAGGGAAATAGCATTTCTGGAAAATAAGTTTGGTAGTTCTTAAACTGACATGAGATGGATGTTGATACCTTCAGCTCTGTCCTCTGGGAACGGGAGTAAAAGTAGCCATGCTATCCCAAATATGCAAACATCACATTTGCAATCCTAAACATGAATACAGGCTGGGTGTGGGTAGAGAGCAGCCCAGCAGAGAAGGCCTTGGGGATTCTGGTGTGTGAAAAGCTCAGCATGAGCCAGCAGTGTGCGCTTGCAGCCCAGAAAACCAGCCGTATCCTGGGCTGCATCAGAAGTGTGGCCAGCAGGGCGAGGGAGGTGGCTGACCCTCTGATCTGTCCCTGTGATACCCCACCTGGAGCACTGCATTCAGCTCAGGGACCTGCCACATAAGAAGGACACAGTCCTATTGGAGTGGGTCCAGAGGATGCCACAAGGGTGCTCAGAGGGCTGGAGCACCTCTCCTGTGAAGAAAGGCTGGGAGGGTTCAGCCTGGAGGAGAGGGGGGCTCCAGGGAGGCCTTACAGCAGCCTTCCAGTACTTAAAGGGGGCCTACAGGAAGGACAGGGAGGGACTCTTTATCAGGGACTTCAGTGACAGGACAAAGTATAACAGTTTTAAGCTAAAAGAGGGTAGATGGAGGTTAGGCATAAGGAAGAAGTTCTTCACGATGAGGGTGGTGAGGGCCTGGCGCAGGCTGCCCAGAGAACTTGTGGGTGCCACATCGCTGGAGGTGTTCAGGGCCAGGCTGGATGGGACTTTGAGCAACGTGGTGTAGTGGGAGCCCCCACTGGCCCCACGGTAGGGGCTTGGAACTGAGTGGTCTATAAGGTCGCTTCCAACCCAAACCATTCTGTGTTCATTTCATCACCTGTCTTCTGAAGAAGGATGAAGGCAGGAGAAAATTACTTCCTTTAGAGATCATTCCCAAAATACATCTACCTGCTTGTGAACTATTACCTTGCTCCTTCTCAGGGTCTGTATGACATGGAAGACGACGACGAAACTGTCTCTCCCCTCTCTAGCAAACAGATGAAAATCACCACCACAAACAGTTTCCTGCACAACGCGGTAAGGGGTTATCTGAACAGTCCCCACCATGCCATGCTTACATTGGGTGGGTGCACAGACTGTGGCTTTACAGGGCTTATGTTCTTTTAAAGTATGTAAATGATGCTTTACCCTGAAATGTTTGCTCTTCACCCTGCCCTTCTCTTTGTGCCAATGCTTCTAGTGCTGTTTTGAGGACAGACTCCCTTTTAGGCTGTGGTTTTATAGGCCTTTTGCAGGCAGAATGTGGGCTTGCTCTCTGCATGTTAGCTCTTGGCTTTCTTGTTGGGAAAGTGCATGGTGGGTGTCTCATTAGCATTTGAGCAGGCAAGCAAGGGAAGCTTTTTGCGACTCCTATAGTCTGGAGATCAAAGCAGGAAATCTCTTGCTGTGCAGAATTGTAATTGGCACCTTGTTGGGGAATATTCATAGTAAGTAGAGGTTGGAAGTTCGACGCAGGCAAAGGCAAGATCCTCATTTTGGGATGAGATAACCCTCTGCAACTGATGTTGAGAACTGGCTGGCTCGAAAGCAGCTTTGTAGAAAAGGACTGGGGCTACTGGTTGGTGTGGTGGCAGTGCGTCCTTCCAGCAATGAGGGCCGGCTGCATACTGGGCTGTATTAGTAAGATCATAGCCAGTAAGTTAAGGGAGATAATTATTCCCATTTATTTGGCGTTTGTGAGAACGCATCTAGAGTGCTGTGCCCGCTTTTGGGCTCCATGACACAAGAAAGATAGGGATGGACTGAAACCAGTACACCAGGGTGGGCAGGAGCCTGCAGAGCATGGTGCATGAGGCGAGGATAAGAGCAGAGTTTCTTCAGGCTGAAAAGAGAGGGCTGTAGTGAGATCTGCCTGCTCCTTTTTCTCTGCCTAATAGGTGGTAAAAAAAAAAAAAAAAAAAAAAAGGCAAAAACCAGAACCTTTTCAGAGATGGACAGAGAAAACGAGCCAGCAAGTGTGTTGCCGTAAAATAAAATCTAGTTAGGTGTAAGATGGGATTGTGCAGTGCTCAGGGTGTTGGTCAGACTCTGGCCGAGGGACCCAGAGAGGCTGTGAAATCTGTTCTCAGAGATACTTACATTTTGACTGAGTGAGGCCATGAGGCAACTTGATGCGTCTTTGAAGTTAGCCCTGTTTCAGATGGGGGGGCTGGACGTGGGTTTGTCCCAAACTATTCTGCAATTCTAAGAAAGCAAATTAATGCAGCTTTACCATCACCCAGGCAGTCTAGCACAGTGATTATCCCATGCTTTTCTCATGTGCTCAGAATAGAGCTCCAGTGTTCACAGCAGATGCCAAGCACAATTTTTATTCTGGGTTTAGACTTGCTAAGTAGATCCAGCTAGAAAAGTCACGTTTCATATCTTTGCGTGCCCTAGCTTGGTGTTTCTGAAGAATTATTGTTGTTTGCACCAGGGCAGCTCATTTTTTTTGTACATGAACAGTCTTTGCATACATTTTGTCAAATACTTGAGGATCTTTGGACAAAAGGTGTTTTTCAAATTGCAGTGGTAGAGTTCATTTAATCAGAGTATGAAATTTAAGTGTGTGTAAATAGCGCCCTTTTGCGAGGAAAGTGCTCTTCTGAGATAAGCGTATGCCAGAAAAAAAAATGTAGTTGATTTTGTGCCTCAAAGCTGAAAGTCTTCAGCACTGCAGTGGTTTTGACACTGGGAAGGACATGAAGTTCTTAACACATGCCAATAATGCTCTCCTGTTGTTGGTGCTTGAAAAGAGGGCCTACTTTCGCAGCCTGCAGCTCTTAGAGTTGCTTTGTTCTCTTCTTCCCTAGGCTGGGCTGAGTGGCAGTAAGTTCTCTCTGTCCAAGACTGTTCCCCTGACTAAAGTGGTCCAGAACGATACATACACAGCTCCACCTGCACCTCCCTCCCCAATGCGGACAAAGGCCTTGACAAACATGTCCCGGACCTTGGTGACAAAGGAGGAGCCTCCAAAAGAGCCAGCTCCTGTTGAGGTGAGCTCAGGGAAGTGAGAAATTGATGTTTCAGAGATTTCTGTGACATCTGAAGTTTGCTGTTCATCAGTTTTGTGAGCAATTCGCTTCTGCCTACCTCACGCTGCTACCTCTGGGACTCCAAGGTTATTCTGATAGCTGAGACCTGCATCCCAAGAATTTTAAACTTGTCTGAACATCCTGTTCTCCACTGTTTCTGAGACTGGAAATTCTCAGCCAGTGCATCACTTTTCTCTCTAGCATGGGAGCACATGGTCTCAGAGGAAACAGTGAGATGCTACAGGGAGATGGAAGTTATTTGGACACCCTTTGGTGGCTTCTGTGTCCCTGCAAATGACTCTTTAACACTACTATTAATGTGTAGTCTTCTGTCTTCTGCTTGTAGCAAAGAGAAGAACAGGATTATCCCAAACACAGCTTCTTGCTGTCCGCACAAGACCTCTAGGGCAATTTGTAGGCAGCCTGCCTGGAACTGCTTTGGCACGCTGCCTGGTGCTGGGTACAGGTGTTCCCAGGCATGCTGAGCTCAGTGAGCTCTGGACGGGCTGGAGCCTTCCTTCGGGTTTGTTGGCTGGTTCCACGTGTAGCCTAGACGTGCTCCTAAAAGGGAGCGAGGCCATAACCGGTGAAAACTGTGTATATATGCAGATTAAGTTAGTATTGTACTTGGGAATGGGAGAGGTAAGTTGCTTCAGAGAAATTAGCACAAAACAGGGCTCTTCATTCTCAGATGAGCTGAGTTTTTCTGAGCATTAATATTTCCCATCGCTAGCTGTAGTTTTCTCCTTTTTGCCTGTGTACAAACTTTCTCAGGCATCCCTGTTAGTGACTTTTTTTTTTGCTATGCTGTATTGACTGCTGCATTTCTGACCTTCTGGGTGCGATATCTGTCTGTGTTGACAGCTGGTATTCAGTCCTTTGGAAGGCACAAAGATGACTGTAAACAATCTGCATCCTCGAGTCACTGAAGAAGACATTGTTGTGAGTACTGCTCGCTGCTGAGCTCTGCGTGACTGAAGCTTCCCTCCCTTATACTGCCTTTTTTGATAAATCACTTTGTGGTGAATGCAGTGAAGAGGGATATGACGTGGCTTTGCTTTTCTTGCAAAAACTGAGTGTTTCTTGATTTTGGGGAGGGGTGAGGTAGGATGGATTGTTCACTTGTTTTAAAAATGTGTGCTCAAGAAGGTTGGAGAAAATGCCATTTCCAGGGTGTGCTGAGATACCTGGCATCGCTTAGAAGATGTCATGCCAAGTGATGCTGAGTGTTTTCCTTGAACTTATGCCCTGATCCAAATTACCCAGGTGCTTCCATTCTCAGCAGGTGGAGAACCAATGTGTTCATGTGCCCCAGTACAGAGTACTAGCCTTAAACTTCTTGCTTGTGTTGGTGGCAGCGTGGAGGCTTGTGCAACCTGCGTTGCTGATGCCCAACACCCGTGTCACAGCTGTCAGATCCTGCCATGTGTTCACTAAGCAGGAGTGGGGATGTAGTTGGGAAACTGAGCCTCGCTCACCTGTTGTTGGCGTGGTGCTTCTGATGTGACCGCGGTCCTGACTAACGCCCTGCCCTCAGGAGTTATTCTGTGTGTGCGGCGCTCTGAAGCGAGCACGCCTGCTGCACCCGGGAGTGGCCGAGGTGGTCTTTGTGAAGAAAGAAGATGCCATCACAGCATATAAGAAATACAACAACAGATGCTTAGATGGTAAGTTTGAGCAGGTTTGCATTGAGGATGGATAAATCAACAAAAATGTTCTCAGCTTCAGGAGAGAGTCTAAAAGCATCTGGGTGCTCATATGCTGCCAAGAGAGGAAATGCCAGAAAGCTGGTTCAAAAGCTGGACAACGTAATGCATGTTGGATGTATGCACAGTTCATTTATGTGTCATTCAGAGAAAATCTTTTCCCAAAAAGAGGATGCTCTGAGATACAGGCAGCCTTCCAGTGATTCCGTTGTTCTACCTTCCAGATCAAATTTCTGTTACTTCTAATCCAGTGCCAAGAGCTAGATAGCCTTTAGGAACGCATCACGTGCTGAGAGAGCAGCTGCTTGCAAAGTACAAGTAAAACTAGTATTTGCAAATGTCTCAGGGCATAGCCAGAGACGTTCTGAATGAGACCTATAAAACAATTACTGCCAGCTTCTCTGTAAATACACTTTGAACAATGCACTTCTTGGTCTGGATCTGTCTGCATGTTGCTACAGGCTGAAATTAGCTGCTAATTTCTAACTGGGAATAGCTGCTTTTTCTTTCCCTAGATAAGTGGCAAGTTCTGAATATCAAATGAAAGACAGCCAAGAATAGGAGATTCTCCTGCATCTATAAGGGCTCTTTACCTGTATGTGCTTAGCTAATTGGTACGGTTCTTCATACGATGCAGAGTGTTTCAGTGGCTGTTTTGCCCTGGTGATTTTGTAACAACAGATATCAGCTGTTCCTTCCCATGTTTTCTCAGCCTGTGGAACTCTAATGCTTGCACTACTGCTTATTTCTGGTCTCCTTCCTTACTGGGACTCCAAGATAAGGACTCTCTGACTGTTTTTCTTTAGGTCAGCCAATGAAATGCAATCTTCACATGAATGGGAATGTCATCACCTCAGACCAGCCTATATTGCTGTAAGTGTCCTTTGGGTGGAGGAAAGAACCAAACGCATCTCCAGGTCCTGTTTGGAGGAGAAATCTGAGGGGGTGGCAGGAAAACTGTTGGCAAATTGTCCTCTGAATATTCTCCTTCTCTTCTTTGTGGCTCTTTGTTGAGCTGAGTGCAATATAGCTTGACTCTGTGATGTTCCCAGCACTGGGGCTCAAAGTGAGGCTGAGACTGGAAAGTTCTCATGTCTGAAAGTATATTTAAAAATTTATTTCTAATATTGTGAAGGGGGAGCACTTTACAACAGCAAATGCAGCTGTTCTGTTAAATTTTATAATGGAAGGTTAAGTACTGCTTTTTTTTTTTCTTTTTAAATCCTCCAGCCGACTGAGTGATACCCCTTCAGTGAAGAAGGAAGGGGAGCCCCGCCGGTCAAGTGCAAGCGCTGCGTCAAATCCCCCAGCTGAGGTGGACCCTGACACCATCTTGAAGGCACTCTTCAAATCCTCAGGGGTCTCTGCATCTGTGCAGCCCACAGAATTCAAAATTAAACTCTGAGAAGGGGGAGTGAGCAGTGGACTGGAAAACTCATTTAAGTTGGGGAATGAGAAAAGTGCAGGAATGCAGACATTTGCATTTGCCTGCCTTGAAGATTTTTTTTTTTTTGTTTTCTATGGTCGCTACCTTACTGTACAATAGTGTTTCCTCTCGTGTATGTATTTTCTGTTTTCATAGTTGGAGTTTCCTTCCACGATTTTTTTCAGAGAGAATAACCTCCCCCTTCTGCCAGTAATACATTACTAAGCATATACCGTGTAACTCCCACCTTTACTCCAAAGCCCCTAGTGGCCATTAAAAGTGCACACAGACTTTGAAGGAAGGGCTGGCAGTCTTTTCTCTTCTGGCCTACCTTTAATTAAAAAGTGCATCCCCTTGATTTTCAACAGGCAAGAACAGCACATTGTTGCTGAAATTGCTGCGCTGGGTACCAGGTGAGCTGTGGCTGCATACAGGAAGCATCTAGCATCTCTGACTGGCATGCATTTGGTAGCAGACTTTTTCATCCTGACTGCTGGATATTTTTTCTGCTCAGCAGCTGTGACATTGAGCAGATGCATGAAAAATTGAGCTTCCCACTGCGTATGCCAGCCAATGGAGGCATCGGGCAGAAAGGACGTAAGCACAAGAGCAGCACCCATTGTGCTGTGGGAGGGATGCTTCAACTCTGGTAGTACGTGGAGGTGGGGAAGAAAGGCTCTGGTGTTTGTGTAATGAATTTATTAGCCCCGTAGGGTCAGGCTGAGTTGCTCTCTCCCTTCTGGACTGAAAAGTAACCACCGAGACTGTGCTCAGAGCTAGAGGAAATTCTAGCGTTTTGTTCCCAGTATATTGTATAGCATCTTCCTGCTAATGCAGGAATGTGAATTTTTTTCTTACCTTCTGACTTAGCCAGTCTCCTTTTGTAGAAAGGGAGGGGCTGGGGCCTTTTCCTGATACTAACATAAAAGCAGTCTTCACTTGCCTGGGAGAAATGACTTTCTTGAGAGGTGCAGTCTGGGCAATGTTTGGCTGCTGTGCAGGCCTGCTGCTCACATAGATGCATTTGGAGGATGATGGCTGTGCTTCGTTGCTGCAAGAAGAGATTTTGGAGGCGAGCAGGTAGTTCCCTCTAAGGAACGCATTGGAGAGGAGCATTAAAACATGTCCCAGCTTTTTGGCCAGTGAGCATCTGTGATGAGCCACAGGCCACTAGGTGGCACTTCTGGTATGTCCTTTGTTAGCACAGCCTTACTGTCATGGACGTTTGAGTCCCAGCAGCTCCATTTGTTTGCATTAGTTCAAACTGTATGAAGAGAGGAAAAGAAAGAACCACTTCCCAAATCTGGCTGGGTTTTGAACTTGATCCTTTTAGCTGGGAGACTAACCTAACCCATTCTGTTCAGGTCTGCTGAACTTCAGTGAACTTTCTGTAACCATTGTAGGTCCGGATCCCAATTCTTGGTCAGCCCTGTGTTTCTTTTGCTTTCTTGTTCTGTATTAACTCTTTGCTCTATCTAGCTGGTGCAAACCATTCCTTATCTCACACTACCCCTCTTAGCCATGGAAATAACTGAGGACTTGGCAGGACTTGTTTTTCCAGAGTATTCTCTTTGGTTTGGAAATCAACACCGTTATTGGTAGGGTACTTCATGTGATCAGGAGATGTTTGTAAGGGAGGGGGCTTAAGACAGCTGTTGTTCCCCCTTCTTGGATCACCCACCAAGCACCTGTGTTTTAATTAAAAAAAAAAATTGGGGGGGGGGAGGGGGGGGAATGTTAGGGTGGAGAAGATAATGTATTATCTGTTTCTGAATAAACATTTGTTATACAGAGAGTGGATTCTAAGCCTTTCTAGATGCTGTGAAGCAACCTAAAGATCAGGAGGTAAGAGTTGTCCAATACTGAATCAAGTGTGCTTTTTAAAAAAAAAAAAAAAAAAAAAACAAAAGAAACATATGCCACAGTGCACTTCTGCAAACTAGNAAAAAAAAAAAAAACTGAAGAAACTATAGAAAAAGTAATTTAAAAAAAAAATGCAGCTGTGAAGTGAGAGTACCTGTTCCGGATAAAGTAGGGTACTTTCACTATCAGCTAGATGATGAGATGATAAGGCTGTGGAAACGTGGAGACATGTATTGTGATTGCATATCTTGTCTTTTCTGAAAGAATGGGAAGATTGAAGCATAGTTTTTTCATTAATTAATTAATGTCCATTTCAAAAGCCAAATAGAAAGAAGATGCACTTCGTAACTTGCTGTTAAATCATGTGTTGTTTAGGTTACCTGTGATAAATCATGATGACATTAACATACTTCCTTGGAAGAACTACTGCTCTCTTCTCTAGCTCTGTATCTGTGCAGTAAATAATTTTTTTTTAAAATTGTTCAGGTCAATGATTGTCTAAACACCACTTTATGATTTGTGTTTCAGCAATGCCTTGGTGTACATTGCTCTCCCTCTTTCTAGAGTCAGTTAGCTCTCTAAATTAGCTTTCTAATTAGCTTTCATCTTAGCCTTCTAGTTCTTGATGGGGTGCCTTGTTTCAGTAGACACTGAAGGAAGAGTAACCTGCAGTTATTCCTAGGCTTTTTCAAACAGTTCACCTTGCAGCTGTCAAATTCCATCTCCTAGAACAGTCATGCTAAGCTTGTTTACATTCCACTGAGCTCGCCTACCACCTTGTGTCCTAACATCCATGCACGTTGGCCCTGATGCAGCATGGTTGTATTTATTTATTTATTTATTTTCTGGGCTGTTAGAGGTTGTAAGATTGCATGTGAAATACTGATTGCTTGTACTAACCCACTATGGCTGTCCAGGACAGGTGGAGGTAGTTTTTAATAGGGATCCTCTGTTTTCAGTTGCTTTTCATAAGTATGCCGACTTCTGAAGTGATTTGCAAGTTTGCCTGGGATAGCTTTTGCATGTACCTCTGGTAACATTCATCAACTTGGATATCCGTTTGAGTCAACTATCCATATAGTTTCTTACTTTCACCAGCCTCCTTTCACCTCGTACATGTGTCTTGTTTAAAGACCTTTGTTTTTGGAGTGTCTTTTCTTCCATCCAATCATAAATATAACTTTGTCCGTAAAGGTTGTCTTTAATATTTTCCTGATTGACAAGAGTCCTATAAGTGGTTCTTACTGTTGTCTCTGAGTGTTTTTCATATCCTTAACTTTTCTTATTTGCCTCTCCAGGCAAATAAAGCACATTTGCTACTTCATGCTATTCTGATTCTTCAGGTCTTCATTTCATAACTATTAAATGACTGCGAAGTAAGCTTCCCTTCAGAGCATACCATTCTGCAGAGACTCTAGCTGTTACTCCCCATAATATCCCATTTCCATAGACCTTAGCCAAGGGTTTCCAGAGGAACTTTGCAGAAATACACTACTGGGCAACATAACCTACCCAAACAGATACTTCTGTTTGCCCTGGCTACAGCCTCCTTTTAATCCCTTGTGCCTGCCTCAGTTATTTCCCATGACCGTGACCCATCACCGCGTAGTGGGGGGAATCTGGTTTTGAGATGGCACCCTCTGTACCTGCGGGAAATGGATCTATGGAAAGGATCGCCTACCGGTGCATCGCTTCACATCACGTGTTTGCTTGGTGTGCTGTCCTTGCATCCCTTCTGTTGTCTTTTCATGCACCTGTGCTGGTCGCGGTTTTCACGACCATCTTTCAGGGGCTTTCTCCCTTCTCTGACGCTTGGCGTGTGCTGCTGCCAGGGCATGTGCAGCGTCGCCTTTACACCTGGAAGGTACCTGGAAACTGCCGGCTGCCTTGCAAAGTTAAGTAGAAGTCACTGCCTCCCAGCCCAGGTGGGTCGCAGCTTTCTTCCGGAGGCCAGTCGGAGCGGGTGCCAGACCTCCCAAAGGCTGCGGAGTCCGCAGGCGCGAGGGAAGCCGTACCGCGGCGGGGCCGCACGCCTCGGGCCGCCGGGAC
>VXAV01007728.1:0-11319 GCA_013399715.1 Alectura lathami | reverse complement strand
CGGCGGCCGTGCCCCTTCGGCCTGGCGGCTGCGGAGCCGCTGCGCCCTGGGGCTGGCACGCTGGGAGGGCTGGGAAGGAATCGCGCCTGCTCGCCTCTGCCATTGCTTGTCTCTTGCTCTCTGCGTGAAGGAGGCGTTGTCCAGGCTGTTCGCCCGCTGCGGGCGTGTGCAGTCCGTGGACGTCTGTGACAAGCCGGGACCCGGAGAGAAAGCAGAAAAGCTCAAGTCCAAATTCTTCACCAACAGAAGTGCAACGGTAAAGCCTGGGGGAGGATTCTGATGCTTTAGCGATCAGAATGGAGAGAAATCCCATGTATTGAATGGTGCTGTTTGGAGTATGGGAAAACCACGTGGGGGGATTTAGTAATGTGATTAAACTTATTATCTTTTCTTGCTATCCTACTGGAACTTGTAGTTGGATTTCTATTTTATTTATTTTTTATCACTGAAGTTCCTTTCTATGTCACCAGTGCCCTTGGTATATCTGACTGGGGGTACTTTTTTCTTTTAGGGATTTCGAGTAGCATATGTGGTGTTCAGGAAACCAGCCGGTGTCCAGGCAGCCAAGGCCCTCTCACAAGCAGGTCCCTTGCTGATATCAACAGAGAGTCACCCTGTGAAGACTGGCGTTAGGAGTAAGTAGGCACCAGCTATGTTCCTGTTAGCCAGAGCAGGGAAAACCCTTTGCTCACTGAATCCTACCCAGCATGTTCCGGATTAGTTCCCATCACTTCGTACTGAGCCTGAGCTGGGGAGGTGCCCACTGTGCCATTGTCCTGCTTACTCTTACTTCGTCTTGTTGCAGTCTTGTTTTATTGTAAGTTGTAGAGCCTGACTGAGTGACCCTACAAGAGGACAGGGTCACTTGGTACAGTGGAAGGGCAGTTTTTCCCCACATCTCTTTAATATAGATCTGGAGAAGCTGGTTGTGTTTTGCCCTCCAAATGGAAGCCAGACTCGCTAACTGGCACCATGTGGCTATCAAGATGACAGCACTTTGCATGCGACCCCTCGGTGGGAACGCAGCCCTGAATCTTGCACCTCTTGGGCTTTGGGATAACCTGCTCCTCCCTGGGAAGCTGCAAGTTTTTCCCATTGCTTACTGCTTGTGGTCTGGGCTGCAAGTCGATCGCATCTGAGCAGAAGTGGGAACTGAGTGTGTCCTTCCCCACAGCAGTTCTCTCTGGAGCTGCACGTTACACTAGGGCTCACTTCTATCAGCGGCTGCAGCCAACTTCTGTTCTCTCTGTTTCAGAGTGGATTGCCAGATATGCGGACTCAGTGGTGGATCAGGAAGAACTGAAGGCTGAGGTGGATGCCTTCATGCAAGACTATGACAAAAAGATAGCAGAGGTGAGGCTAGGCTGGGGGGGGAACACAGCTAAGTCGTTTGTTTGAAGAGGGAAAGGAAGAGAGAGAGGATCTCTCTGTGCCCATGCCCTGGTGGAAATGGCAGAGGGGAAACACTGGCTGGCAGAGCTGCTGGTGGACAGTCAGGTCCTGGTTTGGTTCATCACACCTGACCCTTCCATCCAGGGCTCGTAGCAGGACTGCACAAATAAAATGGGTCCTGTCTGGCATGCAGCGCTGCGACTGAGTTGAGTGCTTGTGTCCTGGGTCCCATGCCTGCCTTCAAATGTTGTGCAGAGCCAGGTGCTGTAACTTCATGTGTGGAGGTGGGACCTTGAGGGAGCCGTGCATCTGGCTGGCTGGCAGCCTGGCTGCGCTGAGCTGCCTCACCTTCCTGTCTTTGTAGGAAGAAGCCAAAGCGGCCAAGGAGGAGGGCGTACCGGACGAGGAGGGCTGGGTGAAGGTAACGCGGAAGGGCCGGAAGCCTGGCCTGCCCCGGACGGAGGCTGCCAGCCTGCGGGTGCTGGAGAGGGAGAAGCGGAAAAAGGCCCGCAAGGAGCTGCTCAACTTCTATGCCTGGCAGCATCGTGAGACCAAGAGAGAGCGTGAGTGTCTGAGTCCCCTCGTCTCTTGTTGCACGCTGTGGCCCAGAAAGTGCCCTTTTTCCTTCAGCGGAGGCTACCTCCAGCAGCAGCTGAACGGTTGGCTGGGTGCCTGTGTGAGTGGCCTCACCAGTTCCTCCGGGCCCTGTGCCACCACCCGGCCTTGCAAAGGCTGTGGGACTATTCTGTGGGAGTGCGGTAATCGTGCCTTTCTGACAGAGGCTTCATCAGTCTGCGCAGGGGCAGCCACTGAAGGGGAAAAGTAGCCTGTTCCTTCCACAAGAGGGAGCTGCAGCACTGCGGAACAGCAGAGCCCCAGCTCTGCGCTTCGCGTTGGCGCAAAGGGACCTGCTTTGAGGAGGCTGTGCTTGCGGTGTCGGGACCGAGCGCCTCCCAGTGTGTGAAAGCGAAGCTCCCCAGGGAGGGGGAGGCCTGCTGCCCCGTGTGACCTGTCTTCTTTCTTTTTCTGCTTGTTTCAGACATTGCCCAGTTGAGGAAGAAGTTTGAGGAGGACAAGCAGAGAATCGCGCTGATGCGAGCCCAGCGCAAGTTCAGGCCATACTGAGCCGTGCTGTTTCTACCGATGCCTATGCTGGAGAGGGCAGGAGAGATGCTGGCAGGCTCATGTGTCAACGGGTTTCAAAGAACTGAGGCAGCTTCATGTTGTCCCTGCCCTTGGATCTCAGGCGGGAGATCCCAGCAACCACAGCTGGAGGGGAAGTCAGCTTGTCACACCCGCGTCCTTGGGCTCTCCTGGCCATGCCTGCGCTGCCATCATCCAACAGCACGTCCCAGGGTGCATGGGGCAAGGGGACTGAGTCCCTGCCTGCTAAGGCTCTCCTGAAGCTTGCTGAGAGATGGAATTGGCCAAGCACAGCCTATGTTCCCAAAACACAGGGATACCCCTTTCTCCATTGTTATTCTGTGGGGGCAGCGTCTTCTAGACTGGACTGGGGCGGTGATAAAAGCCGTGGTTTGTACACCAATGCTCCTTTACATGCTTATCTGGGGATGAGGGGGAAGGAGAGGGAAAGCCTTGGCGTACAAACAACTGGAAGGTTCTCAGACCTGCTGTCGCAGGTGGAGACCAGTAGTTTGGTACAGAGCCCTACCCTTTCCCTCAGTTTCTCTCCCAGGCGTCTCCCTCTGAGCCACCTGCTGAGGTGCCCTTCCAGCTGTATTTGGATCTCTGCAGCCAGGTCTAGCCTGGGCTGTGGGAGCCTCAGGTAAGGATGGCAACCAGCTGTGGGGCAGTGCTGTTGCTGCTGCCCATATACTGTGGACTTCACCCCAGCAGGCTGTGACCTGAAAGGAGCCACGCACAGGCTTCTACTCATTTTACTGCCTGCAGTCTCAGTAAGGGAGTGGCTGTGAGCCTAAGAAGGAAATGATGATAAGTTCCACAGAGCTGGGCTAAAGTTGATTCACCGTCCTCTAAAAAAAATCCACTGTAAATGCAGCCTCCATTGCAGGGGGAGATTGCCAGGGATGTTTGCTTTGCTTGGCTTTTTGCATCAGTTTAACTAGGAGGCAGGTGGATACTTAACATGCCATATTCAAAGCAGAATGCATGTAAAAAATCACTGCCTCTTAAGATTGACACTTGAGCTGCTTGGGTGAGCGTCCTGAAAGAAAGAAGGTTCACACTCCTATACAGTTGAAGAAGACAGTGTTAACAGTGGAAAATCAATCTTTATTTAGAAGGACAGAAATAATCTCTGCCAACTTCTCCATTACTACTAGTTCTCCCAGCTGCTTCAGCTAGAGGATTAATGATTCATTTCCTAGCAGTTCATTGAAATGGCTTTCTGTACCCAGGTGAGCTCTCCTTTAAGCCAATTATTAAAAAAGCAGCAGCACAGAGAGACTGATGCCCTCTGAGCTCAGGCACTTGTGCAAATAAGCAGAGAAGCAGAACACTTTCCTGTTTTTTCAGCAGGCCTAACCCCAGCAGGAGACCTGTTGCACCATGCTCAGAGAGGAGGCAAGAATGAGCTGCCTATCTCTTGCAGTGCTACAGCTGGGGGTGCTGTATGTCCCTGAGGAGACTTTGCCTGTGTTCCTACTCCGTTTCAGTGTGCAGAACTTACGAGGAAGGAAGGGGAAAGCCACTGGATATCTAACCCTGCAGTCCCAGAGCTGAAGTGGAGGAAGGATTTTTTTTTTTTTTTTTTTTTTTTTTTGCGCTTGGACAGCTGAGCAGATCTGCATCCCCCCCCTTCAGCAAGCTCAGCTAAGGAACAAGTGTCATGAAACTGATGTTCAATGTCAGGTAGGAATGGTGACAATTCTTCCAGAGCCTGCTTTTTAGCTCCCTCTTCTCCTGGACTGCTGCTGCAGTGACTCCGTCTAGAGCCTGGCTCTGGTGTTCTGTGCTGTCAGGTAGCTGGTGATGATCCCAGACACCACCTCAGGCTCGTTCAGGTGCACAAAATGACTCCCAGGCACCTCTACCAGCTGGATGTGCTGAAGAGAGAAAACAAAAGCAGATATAGAGCAGGAAAGTGTTTCCTCAGGCAAGCCTGTGTGGCACCCACAAAGGGAGGAAGCCACAGGAAACAATACCAAAAAGGTGCCTCCAAGAAGGGTTGGATTTTATGTTGTCATTGTTGACTGCAGATAACAGACACAGACAAAGCCATCAAATAAAGAGATTACAATCCAACAGGCTGTGAGAGGCAGGACAGGGATGAGAACTGGTTCTAGAGGGCAGTGCTGACTAGGGCTTTGGTAGCAAGGGCAAAGCTGGCCTTCCCCCTGCGTGAGTCTTTCCCCTGCATGAGGACTGGGCTGTACAGGACAAATCCCCTAATGTGGGTGTCCACTAAGGTAAGCTACTTGCTTACTGCTCCCAGGTGGATGGAGATGCAAAGATGGAGTTTGCTCTCACCTGTTTGAGGGTACACTCCAATGCCTCCCACAGGGCTATCACAATTGGATTTCCGTTCTCCAGCTTGCGTGGTATGAAGAGTCCATCTTTTGCTCTGAAAAAGTAAGAGCAAGGCTCAGTACAGCACGTGGTGTGCCTCTGACTGTGTGGCTGTCCTGGGGAAAAGCAATGTCCCCAAGACAGCCAGCTGCTCTTTGCAGGCTGCTTATAAGCAGCATGGTTACAGGTTCGTGTGTGGTAGTCAGAGGAACAAGGCCCAGCTTGGCTAAGCAGCTATTATCTATCAAACTATCCATTTAAGACTTGGAGCACTGCCTAGTAATACCAGAGTGAGACTGGTTAAATATTGTCCCCCCAAGGCTGGCTGCTTAACTTGCCTGAGTATATCATTCCCTGCCCCCACCATACCTTCTGCTCTTAACCTTTTTCCTTCCAGCAAGCTTCTGCATCGCCCCTCTGTCCCTTCCCCTCCTCCATGCTGCTGCTTTGAACACTATAAATTATATCTATAATTTATTATATGTACATTTATATAACATACTAAGATGTACTATTAGTACTAATGTACTAAGATTCCCCCTATCTTAGTACATGGGGGAAGAGGGCGAGGCCACAAGAAAAATATGTGGGAGCACTGCTGGTAAGGTTTGTGTCTGCCAGGATGTTCCCTTGCTCGTGGCCAGGGGATGGACAGCTGTGGGAAGGAAGCACAAAGTGGAGAGCACAGGGAAGATGGAGCAGGGAGGCCCAGACTGGGAAGCATGGCACCAGGCGGGAGGAGGCTGTGCCAGCCAAGCTCTGCTTGCTCCAGGAGCCTGCCCAGCCCGCGGGGCACTGGGAAGCATGCCTCATGCATGAGGCAGTGCTGTTGTGCCAGCAACCCCGAGGTGTGGGTGGCTGCCTCAGAGGAGGGGTAGCCATTTTCTAGCCGTCCCCTCCACCCAGGGCTGCAGGGGGGCAAGGAGGGCTGGTTTTGCTTGTGTCTTGCTCACAAAATCATGAGAACACGGTCCTGGATCTTCTGCATGAGCTTCACGCATTGTTCCACTGTGAGGGACTCTCGATTCTGCTGCAGGTGCAAAGACAGGGAGAGCGACAAAGGTCAGGGCAGCAGCTGAGGACGGAGGGTGTCCCCAGGCCCCGTGCAGGAGAGGCTGAAGCCCCACGGCTGTTATGCTGAGACAGGACAGGCTGCCAGGACGCACACAAAAGCGGCTGGCTCTGCAACTGCTCCTTCTGTCCAGCTGTGTTTCAGGTCTGCCAACAACGCTGCCTGCTGGGTTGCAGCACATATGGGAATGATCTCACAGCAGAGAAAAAGTTTTAAAAATCCTTTTACTAAAAAGGAGATAGTACAATACTCGCTTTCATAGCCTGGCAGTAGCACAGGTAGAGGAGGCCCTACTTGCTCAAGAGTGGCTCAAAGCTAACAACATATCAAATAAGGACTTTGGTTCCACTCTCTCCCTCCTTCTTATAAGGGTGACCCGACAAAGAGGCTGACCAGAAGCATCCATCTGTCTGCTGCCTTAAGAGTTATAACACCAGGAAAACATGGCCAGGAGGCCCTGGGGCTCAGGAACTGCTAAAAAAAATCCAGTAACATTTTCCAGTGACTCTGTAAGCTGAGTCAGTTCACGATCAAGTGCAGACTACTTTAAAAGCAGCATTTAAAAGAGGTGTGGGAATTAGGGAAGGAGTAAGTAAATGGCTGGGTGGAGGCAGGGCTTGGGCTCAGTGAGTGGGCCTCCACTACCTCTGCGTTTTCTGTAAGCACAGGGCTGAGAAGCAGCAGGGGGTGAGTCAGAAGAGCAATACTCACCGTGTGGACTCTCATGTCTCTGTTATATACCACCCCTGCAATGAAAACAAGAGAAGGTTTTCATGTCTCACAGGAGCAGGAGTTGCTCTGCCTCTCTTGCCCCTCACCTTTGGGGTCTGCCCGAGACTTTGAGGTAAGAGGAGTAGAATTAACTCACCTATCTCCTTTTTAGATTTCTTTTCTTTAACCCATCCTAGGGCTCAAACGCCAGCTTCAGTTGCTAGGAAAGGAGAGCTCTGTCTCCAGACCTAATTGCTCCCATTCCAGCTGTGTAAACTTACAGCTAGGGCACCCTGCACCCTGTGGCAGACAACGGCTGTTGGTGCTGCTTCCTTCCCACATCCAGCACCGGGCCAGCACCGTGATGAGCCCTGTCTCCAAGCAGCCCCTTACCAGCGGGTGTCTCAGTTGCTCCTCGCTGCAGCAGGATGGCCCCACCCTCTGCTGTCAGATGTCTGTTGGCTTCCAAGAGCCTGGAGGAAACATGGCAGAGAGATTGTGTTGCTGTAAAAGAGAGGAAACGAAGCGAAAATGGCACGACAAGGTGACAGCGAGCTCTCAGGCTGCTTCAGAGAAGAGTGGGAAGCTGGCTGCAGAAGCAAGAAGACTTGCTGAGGTTCCAGAGGACTTGAATGGGCAGAACCATGACAGTTTCCCCTTACGGTTCACGCAGCTGTAACTGTCCAAGATGAGGGCAGGCAGCAAATGAAGAGACAGACAGGCACCCACCTCTGCAATGCTGCTTCAGGGCTATGTGCTTTGGGAGTTTGCTGCTTTGCTTCTAGGCTCAGTAATCCGTCGACAGTCATCCGCTTTGATTTCAGCCACGCCTCAGTGTCCTACAACAAAGACACACAGCACAGGAGTAACCTCCCTCTTCTGGGTCATTTTATGCCTTATCAGGGGGCAGAAGAGGGTATTTCACTCTTCAGCATCTCTCAGAACTTGTACCAGTTATGAAGATACTGAGAATACCCACGTTTTGAAGAAAGGGAACAGCACTATGTAACAGGCAAAGTAGGAGCAGAAAACTAAGCACTGTTGTACATAAGTTATTAACTTTTCACCCTGGCAATCTTTTCTACCCTCTAAAAGAGCAAGGGCGATCTGGTGTCTTTTGCCTCTCTGACCCTGGCCCTCTGTCCCATTTCTGTCTACCAAACTCCCAGCACCTGGCAGTGATAATGGCAGTCTGGGAATATAGCTTTATGCCCTGCCAGGAACAGAAAAAGAAATCTGCCAGTCTTGCACTCAGGTCACCCAACAAGCTGTTGGCAAAAAGACAGCCTTGGCAGGCAGCTAGCTGCTTGGACAGAGGTTCCAGTTCCTTTTGCATATGGGCATGGCATAGGCAAGTGAATTGAGGGATGCTGAGCTACCAGGGCTCCCCAGGGGCCACCCTAAGCAGGGTCTCACTTCATGCAACAGTAGCAGATCTGTGCCTGCCAAAAGGAAGTTTTAAAAGGAAGTTTTGAGAATTGTGTGACCTGCCAGGAACTGGTCACATCAGTGCTTTCTTTGAACAAATGAGAGAAAGGAAAAAAATTAAAAAGGGAGGGGAAGGAGACATGAAATCTAACCTCTGGAGCTAGCAGAAAGCCAATACTTTCCAGCAGGATCAGCTTGTCCACCATCTCAGGATAAATGAAAGAAAACTGAAGAGAAATGAAATGTTATGAGAAAAAAAGTGCTGTTTTCATCCTGCAGTGCTCGAGAGGGGGGTCAGAAAAGGGCCTCTCCTTCCCCAAGATCCAAGTCGCGCACAATCTGTCCCTTCATTCCTCTCCCACTTGTTCCAGCTGCAAAAGTCACAAACCCCATGAAGAAAGTATGCTTTACTCACCATTCCTGCCACAGACCCACCTGCAAAGGAAATACGGGTTAGTTATGTGCAGGACCCCCCCTGGTAACAGGAACTCCCCTTCCCCACAGCAGGAGCTGCCTTAGAAGCACAAATGCACATTGTAGCAAGGGACAAAGCCCAAGCTACAGTGTAGAGCTCTCCCAGCAGGGAGGACGCAAGCAAAGAAAGGCAGCAAAGGCAAAGGAGGAGTTACCAGTTAAAACACAGTGGTGTGCAGGTACTGTGAGCTGTGTCCAGAGCAGCCATGGGGAGCAAAACCCACATCAGGGCAGAACCCAATTACATCCAAATACAAGGGAGTTGTGGTTCCCCTCAGCAGGGTCTGTGACCCCCCAAGAAAGGCCCTGCCTGGTCCCCACAAAGCCTGGAGGTAGCAGGAAGGCCTGCTGTGAATACTCCTGCCTTAGCCCACCCCTCTTTGCCCATCACCGTTCCCTCCTGGGGGCTCAGGAAATGCCCACAGGGACAGTCACCACTCTTTGTGCTACAGGGTCTTGGAAACAGAAGCATTTTAAACAAGGGTGTAGATTTTTGAATCACTCAAGCAAGAACCTGGTACTTGACACAATATAATAAATATTCCAACCCAGCTTCTAGCAGCGTGTCTTGTAAATTAATTATCTACTCATATTTCTGTGAGGCTCACAGCTCACAAGGACAAGAGCCACTTACCCATACTGTGACCCATCAGGGTGAACCGTGTCCACTGCAGCGCTAAGTGGCAACAGACAAAAACAGACAGTGATGCATTAGAAACCAGAGCTGCCGCATCTTGCTGCTTCCCCACCAACACAGGCCCCTTCTCCCAGGAGGGCTTCTGCAATGCTTAATTTGCTTCCTAATCCAGAAACGAGGGGGCTAAATAGGGTCCACCACCTCATTTTCTTGGTGGTTATGTCACACAGCTCTCATGCACTCCTTGCACGGCAAACAAACTACAGCAAATTCCCGTTCACCGCCAGACACGAGACTGGCAATCAGCAATGAGCCTGATGGGGCAGCACCTGCTGGATGAGGGAGACCCTGTCAGAGCACCCTGCTGCAGGGCATGCAGCAAGAGCTGTGAGGACCCAGCCAGGTCTGCTGCCTTGGGGAAAGTATCATTATTCCAAGCGAAAGCTCTGTGCCACTCAGTGCATCTTCAGGCCATTTTTAGGGTGCTCTGAGAGGCTTACGGGGAACACCAGACTGGTGAGAAGCAGAGGGAACCAACCCCTCTCCCAGCAGTTAATGCTGCCTACTAGTCCCAAAGAGCAGGAGTGATACAGCCCCCCCTGCACAAACATCTCCACAAGGGTCCCTTCAACCGCCCACCTGCTGCCACCCGGCGCACATCGCTCACGTAATCCAGAAAATGGTAGGGGGAGCCGGCAGGTCGGTGGGACGACAAGCCATGGCCAGAGAAATCCATTGCCACGTAGCGGCAATCTGAAAGGGAGGGAGCGTCAGACGTGCAGCCCTGCAACACAGCAAGAGCCACCCCAGCGAGCCAGACCCACCTCTGGGGAGCAGTGGAATGAGCCTGTCAAAGGTGTTGGCGTTGTCCAGCCAGCCGTGCAGGCACAGCACGGGGTGTCCCTCTGGGGGCCCCCAGGCCTTGGCTGCCACATGGCCCCAGGGCACGGGGAACCTCACCTCTGAGAACATGCCCAAAATAAAGTGCTCTCAAGCAATGTCCCTTGACAGCCACGAGCTCAGAACAGGTCCCAGGGAGCTTGTTAATGGCCCAGAGCTCTGGAAGGAGTAATACAGATCTTTAGTAACTCACTAGCTTTCTGTAGTTCTAATTAGCAGCTTGCTGATTTATAGCTCCCCGTTCAAGATCCCAAGCCACCATCCCTGCTTGCCTCTTTGGGAAATCCCCTTCCCAGGATGTACTAGCAATGCTCCTAGGAAGACAGGGAGTCTCTTATTCCTGGGAATACAGATAACATCTCCTGTACTGGACTACTGCCACCTTCTCCTCCTTTAACCTGGTATTTCTCCTCTCCCAGAGGCTGGCACCTCCTAGAGAGCATGCCACCCAGTGTGATCCCTGCTGCCACCCTCCCGTGCGCCCCTCTGAGCCGCAGATGCCACGTGGGATGGGTCCCCAACCCGCTGGGCGCCTGCTTGAACTCAGCCTGTCTCGCTGCTGCTGATCTGCCTGGCAATTGCTGAATTAGATCTGACCCCTTACTCAACCCCTGGCTCTTCGGTGAGTCCCCCAGTACTGACCGACCTCTCAGGTACCCTGCGTGTTCCTCCATTACCAACCAGACCTTCCAGCCCTTGGAGCCTTCCAGGCGCAGCCTGAACCCTCCTTACACCCAGCCCCAACTCCCTCATGCCATGCCCCCTTCCTAGCCACTTACCACAAGCCTTCATGCCCCTAAGCGGATCTGAGGGCAGAGGGAGCTAACTGAACATCGCTCTCAGGGCTCCCGAGGGCACTGCAGGCCCTTGAGGACCTGACCTGCTGCACCTGCCCCCCTGCCTCTCCCATCTTCCTTCCCCCCAGAGCCCAGCAGCCCCTCTAAACTCAGCCGCCACCCCCAGCCCCGGCGACGCTGCAGAGCGACGGCCTCAGCCCAGCCCCGTGGCCGTGCCTGATCCTGGCAGCCGCGGACGGACCTTGGACCCTCTCCTTCCTCACGACCCTGCCCGACGACCGGGGCTCCCTCCCAGCCCCCCAGCCCGGGCACGGCCGGGGGCTCCGCTCGAAGGACCGCTGCTCCCCGGGGCACCGTGAGGAAGGGCTGCCCGGAGCCCGGAGCCCGGAGTCCCCTCACGGCGAGCTCGGGGCGAGCCC
>VXAV01007717.1:4465-16870 GCA_013399715.1 Alectura lathami | reverse complement strand
GCGCTGCGGAGGGACCTGGAAGCGGCCCCCAGTGCCCGGTGCTGCGGTTCTGCGCCCCTGACCGGGCCCGTCCCCGCAGGAGCCCCGGCAGCAGCCCGCGCTCCAGCCGCAGTCGCCGTACGGGCCTTGCCATTACGAGATGAAGCAGTTCCTGGAGTGTGCCACCAACCAGCGGGACCTGACCTTGTGCGAGGGCTTCAACGAGGCCCTGAAGCAGTGCAAGTACAGCAACGGTGAGTCTGTGCCCTGCCCTCGACGTGGGGTCAGTGGTGAGGGAGCTGCTGCCGGGAGAATAAATAGCTGGGAGGCTTTAAAGGTTGCAGAACCGGCCTGCTGCGCGCCCTTGGAGGCGTTAAATCACCACTTTAAAAAGTGGTGCTGCCCCTGCGGGTGCCCTTCCTGTGACCTGGAACGCCCAGTGGAACTGAAGGGGCAGGAGAAACGGCCCTCACCGTGCTGCTGGAGGTGGCAAGACTGTGGGTGCCCTCCTAGAGGCTTGTTTTGTGCTGCCCTGAGAAGCCAGGCTCAGCTGCCTGGTTCCTGCTGCATCAGTTAATAGCAGATCTCAGTAATTGCATCTCAGTCTTAAGCTGATCTGCTTATGCAGGGGAGCTTTTACTAACTGCAGTTGCTGGAACATGCACCCAGTGCTGACCTTGTGCTTCCTCCCATGTAGGTGTTTCTTCTCTCCTGTGAAGAATCTGCCCCCTTATGGGAAGGAGATAAGCCCTGCGTAGAGCCCTGTAGCCTGCAAGGAGTGAAGGAAGGATGGACAGGTGATGAGCAGAGGGAACAGGCTGACCAGAGAGGAGCCTGCTGGTGGTAATTCACTTCTGGACAAGTAGGGAAGGAAAGGAATGGTTTGAGACTCTGGAAATCAGATAGTGCTCTATTTTTTGTGGAGAAATAAAGAAGCTTATTTGGAATGATCACCTGTGCATTTTCTTTGTTTAACACTAAAGCTGAAATTAAGCTAGCCAACTACTACCCATATTATCCACTTACAGGACAAGGCACAGCTGTTTGCGTACTTTCCGCAAACAGAACAGCCCAGCGAGAACTGTGCCTGCGGGACCTGGCGAAACAGATCCACAACTGAGCTGAGACCGGATTGGCAGCGCTCCAGACTAAGCAGGGGCTGGAGAGAGAACCGAGATGCCCCGCGGCACTTTCAGAAGCATTCTTTTTCCATCGATAACCTCTTCCTGAGGAGCTGCTCTGACCCCGGAGCTCAGAAGGCGTGACCTGTCTGGCTGATCTCACTGAGCGGGTGATGCAATGTTCTCAAGGTCACCAGCTCCAGGTGAAGCTCAGGGCTGCTTTCTATTTACAGTCATGACAGCAGAACAGTCTCATGGCTACTGCCTGCGGTCTGCCTTTGGGAGGTCCTGGTCCTTATCTTAGTGTATAACAAGTTGACTTACTTCTGGTGATCCAGAGTTCTAGTGGCACAGCAGTGAAAGCGTAACACTTTGAAATGTTTAACCCATGAATTTTCATAGCAGAATTAATCTGTAAACTGCTGACTTCTAGAAGCTGGAGTTGAAAGTCCTGCTGCTTCTAAATGTCAGAGCCTAGATGCCTGGTGGTGGTGTCCTGAGCTGCCCCTACCTTATCTGGGGTGCCTTGTGTTCTCCTGAGAGACAGCCAAGGAAGAAAGGTGCCAGAGACTCAAAAGCCCACATGCTCTGTGTGCTGAGCTGCCCCAGTGTGAGCAGGGGGCACTGTAAAGAAGTATCAACTTGCTCCCTTCAAGAAATAATTAAACTGGTGTGTGCTGGTCTGGGTGGAGTAGCTGTTGAGGAAAACCATCAAGCACACCTGTAGCTGCCTAAGATCTAGCAATGGTTCTGGAGTTCAGACCCTGGATGTCCCTTGAACATCTTTTCCTGGTGACTGCAGGAGGACAGTGAGCTTCTAGGAGACCACTGCCGCTGTGGTGGTGGTGTTTAAGACAGGGTCATCCAGTGACCTGAGTCAGGAGGCACAGTTTCTTGTTGCTCAGGAGTGCAGGTCATGCCTTGGGATCACAAATGACCCCTTGAAGTGGGGGACTGCTGCTTGTGCCTGGCTGTGGTGCTGCATTTGCCGGTGCTGGCATGGCTCTGGATGCAGAACACTGAGAGGAGCTGGGGGCTCAGTGCGGTGCTGAGCCCTGGTGGTAGTTCCCCTGCGCTTGTCAGCAGCCGGTTCCCATCAGGCCTCATCTAGGGGCTCCTTTTGGCTCTGAGCTCTTCTTGCTTGGGGTCTCAAAGGGAAGAGGTTTGCTTGGCCTGCATTTTGGGATGATCTGCAGCTCCCACACAGCCTGTTTGCTACCCTCTGCTGCTTCTCTAAGGGAGAGCATCTGCCCATGGAGTGATCGCTGCTCCCAAGCGCTCAGTACCTGTAGTCCCACACTGATGCTTCCTGTTCAGGTGAGCGGTGAGGACCAGGACACAGCACTGCAGGTTCACCACCTCCTGGCAGTTGGCTCTGGACAGGGAATGAGACCTGAGATAAGTGTGGTCCCCCTGCACCCAGGGGTCCCACTGACATTGCGGCGGGCTGAGAGCTGACCTCTCACAGCCAGCAAAGCTGTGGAACCTGCACGGCCTTTCAGCAGGCCTGTGGGTTGCAGTATTATGGGCTGGTCTGCTTGGGCTGGGAATGCTTCTGGCTAGGAGGTGGGATGAGCATTCTGATTTGGGGAAAACTTCTGCTTTGTGAAACATCTATGTCATTTTGTTTCCTCAAATGGGGGTAGGAAAAATCAGTGAGCCCTGGCCTTTGCCATTCTCCTTCCACAAATCTGCCCAGGTCACAAGGGGAAGGAGTTAGATCTCAGCTGAGTCACCCAGGGGATGTTTCTGCTGTGAACTCTCACCGAGTGTCACAACTGAGAAACCGCCAGGGCTGACAAACATCAGCAGTCGGAGCTGGGCACCCAGCTCAAATAGCAGAGGGAGCAAAGGCACAGGACCACGTGCACCTGGCAGCTTCAGCAGTGAGTGGCTCAGGCCAGGCAAAGGCTCCCTGCCAAGTGTGGGCAAGGCCAGGGCAGCCTGCTCGTTCCTCCTTGCCCTGCTGCATGTACTGGCGCTCTGAAGACGAAGGCTGGGATTAGAGCAAGGAGAGCCCCTCCCACAAAGCAGGGAGCAGAGGAGCTCTGCTGGCAGCTCTCACTGCCCGGTGACTTTTCTGGCTCTGTCTAGACAAGCAAAGTCCCCTCCAGCGATTTCTGCAGAGCTGCAAGGCTGGAAGCATTCAGTGAGGACAACCTGGGGGGAGTTCTACCACCCAGGTGGTCCTGGCTGCAGCCCAGAAACCCACCCCTTGCCTGGCCTCCCTTCGGGCAGGTAACAGCACTGCTGGCATGGCTCTCCTCTGTGATTCACTGTGCAGGGATTAAGTATCCCCACCATATATCTATATCTTTAAATAAACAGATAAGGCAAAGAATGCTGATGGGCAGGAGAGCTCTGCCAGAGCACTATTCCCAGACTGCTGGGCCCTGCTGTGCATCAGGTTGCCACGTCCCTCGAACCCACGCACCAAGAGCTGAATCAAAGCCAGCACTTTCCCCACATACCTCCGTATCTCACTGTGACAAACATGGTGCTTCCCAGACACGTGGGGGCTGCTTGTGCTGGGCACTGTCCTGCAGGCGGTGGAAGTGACAAAATGCTCGTGGCTTTTGCTCCTGAGTGTGGAGGGGAGGGGCAGCACTTCCAGCTGATGCTGTCCTGGTTTCAATAGCAAATTTCCTGACAACAGGGAATGGCCCCTGCAGACTTCTGAGCCTCCTGCAGTCTGGCAGTGGGAGAGGAGGGGCTGTGTGGGGCTTTGCTAACAGCAGCCTTTCAGGAGGGCTGCCTGGCCTCAGCCCCTCTGGATTTCAGTCTTTTCACAGCCCGGGTGATCCTGCCCCTTTGTTTGCCCTGCAGTGCCGCTGGGCTGTGCTGGTGTCAGATTGTGCAGAGAGGAAGCCATGGGGACGCAGCAGCGAATGCAGGGCAATGCACAGTAGTTCTGGTCTGTGTTTTGCCCAGTCCTCACAGGGATAGCTATGCCTTGGTCATTAAAATGTCAGAAATGGGTTAAAACCTATTTTATTTGTGTGAGTTCATTTTGTTCGATAAGCACGCTTAGCAGGAGAGGATAAGCCCATCCAGTGAGCACAGGGCTGACCACACCTGCTCTTGCACTTTATGTAGCCAGTTACTTTTCTGCCCCCATGTGCCACCAGAGCAATCTGCAATGCTTGTGCAGCAGCTGCCATCTTCCACTGAGGGCCCAGATGTTGCCATACAGATGTTTCTCCAGCAGTGCTTACAGGACTCTGCAGCATCATCCCCTTTTCCTGTGGAGATGCCAAGATTTACAGGTGAAATCCTGCCCCAAGGCTGGGCTGCAGAGGTCCTGAGTGGTGGGAGCTAGACCGACGCCGAGCTATCTGCAGAGCTGTGCTGCCTGCTTGGTGCTCACAGCTCCACGCACAAGCTGCCCGTATCTTCCCTTCTCGCACAGAGAAGGGACCTGATCGCTGTGCAGGGTGCAGCAGGGTGTGCGCGGGCAGCGCTGTGCTCACAGCTCCGCTCCTCTCGCTTTTCTCACAGAGGCTGTGAAACCACAGAGCAAAAGGCTGGTTCTCAGCAGCCTCAGCTGCTGTGCTGCAACTCTTGCTGCTGTGCTGGCCTAATCCCAGCTTGTTCTCCTGTGACCTTTGCTTCCAGATCAAACTCCCCTGAGGGCTCGCATCCCCCGTGAGGAGAGGCCTCACTGTTGCAGGGTGCAGCAGATGTTGTACCAGGCTACGGAGGACCCATTTTTCCCTTTCAGGTGGTACAGCATGGTGTCACAGGCCTCGGTAGCCCTTGCACATGAGCCAAGAGGTGACTGTGGCAGAAGGGCTGTCTGGGTCCCCCTGGGCCATGTTCCAAGAAACCAGGATGGCTCCTGTGCTGGCATTTGGTATTTCTGCTCTCAGGGAGATGGTGGAAAGGACAGCATGGGTCAGGAGAGTCCCTGGAGCGAGCAGAACAGGCAGAGAGCACATCTCTGATTAAAAAGCTTCTTGTTGAAAGAAGGAAATTGCCCCCTGGCCCTAGCGTTGGCACCACCCCCCTCAATGCTGTGTCGCAGGGGCTCAGCCTTGTGCCGGAGGCAGCTCCGAGGGATGGCAGCAGCAGCAGGTGGAGGAGCGCTGCCAGAGTGCTTTGCCCACCTGCCCCAGAGGGGCCGTGGCCTCCTGCCTGTGGGCTTCTCTCCTGCTTCTGAACACAGCAGGGAACAGCGCTGGGACCGCCTTGGGCATCTGAGAGGCCTGGAGCCACCCTGTGCCACTGAGCAGACCCCGGCATGGCGACACCTGCAGCCTCCTCGTCCCCTGGACATGATATGAAACAGCGGCAAGGCCAACCCACGCTGCAGGATGGAGTCAGCCCATGCTGACAGTGATCAGCAGAACTGTTTCGCACCATTCTGCGCGCGCACCATGCGGGCGGTGCCTATGCAGGAGGTGGGAAATCAGGTGCTGACAAAGGGCCTCCGCTGCTGGCAGGGCATGGCACTCGCCCTCCTTATCCTGCTGCTCCTGCCCCAAGGTAAGTGTCTGCTCTATCCCCTCTCCCTGGTGGAAGGCACTGGAACCATCTCACTTCAGCCCTCTCCCTGGTTTGGGTTTTTTTGGGTGGATGTGCTTCGAAAGCGTTACTCCCCTGTGCTGCTTGTGATCCCCACTCATGCCAGGCTTCCTTGGAGCCTCCTGAAATTAAGACAAAAAAAGAGGAAACAGATCCTGACTTATTTTGAAGAAGTTTCTGAATGCTGAACAGAGACAGAAATACCAGCTCAGCCCTGCTTCATGTGAAATAGTTGAAGGAGCTTGAGAGCATCCGTTTGTCGATCAAAATCTAGTGTGCTGACAGCCAAAACTAAAAATAAAGTCTGCAAGGTTGTGATTGTTGCTGAGATGAAACCCTCCCTATTGCTCCCTCATTGCTTATTTCAACTGTTGAAACCTTACCTTCTGCAGGGCCATCACCATCAGGCAGCACACGCGGTGCTGGGCAGGAAGCTGTTCCCAGCAGTGTTCTGTGCTCCTTCTGAGTGGGAAGGTGCAGGCTGTGGTAACTGGGGACTCCTGTAGCTTTAGGGACTGCCGGGCACGCGGATGATGCCCAGGCTTCCTGGGGCTCCGTCTGGAGCTAGGGAGGTTTAGGGCTGGGGAATTCGGGCGGGGCATCCACGTGCCCTGTGAGCCCCCGAAGAGATGAAGTCGGTGGGGTGGCTGTCAGGCCCTTGCCATGGGGCACTCGCTCAGTACCTGAAGCCAGTGCTGTGGTGTGGGATGGAGGAAGTGTGTCTGCTCCTCCTCGCCCAGGAGCAGGAATTGAAGCTCAGGAAGGATCTCAACTCTCACTTTCTGTTTTCGGTTCAGAGACTCTCGAGACATCACAAGTGATTCTTGTGACTGCAGGAGAACCCGTGTCGATGGAGTGCCCCTTCCGCCAGTACAACGGCACTGGCCATCCCTTCTATGAGATCCTCTGGAGCCATAGGAATGAGTCAAGAAGGATCCTGCAGTTTAGGATGACACAGCCCAGTAATTCCTGTGTGCATCACAGTGAAGGTCACTTCAGTGGCATTCTGGATTTTGGAAGGAGCATGAGCTTTCTCAGCATCTCAGAAGCGCTCATGAATGACACTGGCCCTTATCTTTGCTATGTGAAGATAGGGAGCAGCAATGCAACTGAAAAGGTGATTCACCTCCTCGTTAGAGGTGAGTCTGGCACTCCTGTTTTCCCCTTTCTTTCCTTCCAACACTGCATCTGTGCATCCCTGAGAAACTGTGGTCCTCTCTTGTCTTTGAGTGGTCTCACAAAGCCTCTGGGAAGTGTTAGCATCATTGGACTGAGTTCAGCAAACAAGGGACCTGCCCCTGTGTTGGGAAAAAAGGGAGAATAGTTTGCATTTTAACACCAAACTGAATAAGGCACTTGCAATTGCCTTATGGAAGTTGTTTTTAAAAAAATTTACACTGGCTTGTGCAGCCCCAGTAACTCCTGTGGGCACAGTGCTTTGCCTGCAGCTGGCACTATGCTGGCATCCAAGCAGCTCTGTCATGACCACCCCCTGAACCCACCTTCTTTGCAGATCTGCAGCCCTGGGCAGCCTCTGGGGGCCACAGCTGCTCTGCACCTCAAGGCAGTGAAGTCACCTTGGACTGTCATTTCCCCACCAACCTGACTGGCAGCTTCACAGAACTCTACTGGCTGCATGAGCGAGACCGGAGCCCACCACGACTCATAGCATGGCACCTCAGGTCCAGTTTTCAGTCTGAGAACGGCAGCATTGGGAGTCGTTTCCAGAGCTCGTTAGATCTGGAAAATCACCAGAGCCATCTCACCATTACTGGGCTGGAAGAGAAGGACAGCGGCTGGTACCAGTGCGAGGGCCTGGGAGAGCTTTCTGGCAGGCAGAGAGGGAGTGGCACCAACCTCACTGTGAAGGGTGAGCTTGTTTCTGGGGACCTCGTGGGGCAAGTGGAATCCTTCTGCCCTGGCTGGTCTTTACGCCTCACAGCTGCTCCATCTAATCCATGGGCTTGATCTGCTCGGGGCTTGGTGACAGGAGGTGTGATGACTCTCTCCTAGGACACACCTTAGTGTGCAGGGTGCCCCTCATTCACCTCGCCACCACCCTGCAGAGTGTGGGGAGTGCAGGTAGGCAACAGATGGAGCTGCGTCTGCAGCACACTCGTACCTGCGCCGGCTGAGGAGGCTGGCTGCCCAAAGTGCGAGCTGCTGTTCTGCTGCAATGGCAAGGCTTTGTAAGGTCACAGAACATCAAGGCAAGATGCACAGATAAATTTAAGCATCTACAAAACCACAGCTCATTGCAGACAAGACACAGGTTATGTGTCTGTTGCTGCAGATGGTTATCTGTAAAAGATGTTGACTGCTGGTGATGTGACCCTGTGACCCTTTCAGGAAACGATTTTCATGTGTACCTGATGATGACATTGGTCTTCAATGCATTTAGTGTAATGTGCAAAGCATCTTTTGTCCAGTGTAACTCGTTAACAAAATCCAGCTGGCCAATTAACACAGAACATGGGTAGATGAAATTGCACGGTAATTTGGGCTCACTGTGACTCAACTGGGAAATATATGCTGTGAGGATAGAACATGACCCTGTTTTGAAGTGCAGGACATGCTGCGTCCTTGTTGATTTGGTGCCAGAAAGATGTGATTCATATTCCAGATGAAATTCTTAGAAGTTGGGCTTTTCTTTGTGTTGTTGTTCCCTCATCCTCGCACTGGGGGGTGGCACAGCCTGCATGATGGATGGATGTGACCTGCTTCCTCCCTGCTTTTAGCTTTTTTTTTTTTTCAGTTTTTCTTCCATGTCTTACATCCCTAAGCTGCAGAGCTCAGAGCCTTCTGCGTTTCCACTGAAGCCACCTACCCACTAGCAGGTGTGTATGTTCCAGTAGATACTACAGTACGAGCAGTATGAGTACAAGCCCATGTTCTCCTTTCTAGGCTCCCTGGCTGTCCTGCTGGTCGTTTTGGGGAGCGTTGCGTTTGCTGTGATTGCTCCGTCCTTGTACTTTGTGTGTAAGTAACACGGGGCAAGGAACACAGCTTCACCCAGACATCACCTCGCACCTTATCGCAGCAGTGGCCTGAGCTGTCTCCTGCACCTCCGAGAACAATGGCTCTTAGCCAGGTGGCCAGGCCCAGTCCCTCACCTGCTCTGCACTGTCTTCTGCCGACACCTCACTGCATCCCTTGTGGTCTCAGCCAGGTGTGGGGCACTGGGGACAGCTGTGACTCACAACTCGCGTGGGTGGCACTACATCAGGTCCCTGCCCTCCCTTGCTGTCACCTGAAGGAAAGTGGCAGGAGGCTGAAGGCTCCTCCAAGCCCTGGCAGAATGTCTTTCAGCAGTTAGCGTGACGCAGGGTTCAGCCCAACGAAATGCCTTTGGATTGTAAGGAGGAGTAGAACAAGCCACTGCAGCGGGGCAAAAACTGTCAGGAAAAATCCTTCTCCTAGTGACTGCCCCTGCTTTGTGAGCAGGGAGGCTGCACTAGAACTCCTTTGTGCTATTTCAGCACGAGCTGCTGCAGCGGAGCTGCGTGTCCCCTCTGCTCTGTTTCAGACCGGTGTCATGCCCAGCTGAGGCGACAGGACACCTTGCCGCACGCGTCGGATCCCCGCTGTGGGCCTGCTGAGTGCACACGGGAGCCCACGGGCAGGGCAAACATCTACGCCACCATCGGCAGCACAGAGTACAGCGTGAGTGCGGTGCCAGGTGATGCACGGAGCCCTGGAGCCAGCCGGGCAGAGCCCAGCCTCTGCTGACTCCCTGCTGCAGGGGTGCAGGGGCTGGCGGCTGGAGCCCCGGGGAGGAAGCTGTGGCCATGCTCCTGCCTCGCGTGTGGGAGAGCAGTGGGTGTGGGGTGCACGGGGCTCCTGTGCTGCCATGGGGTAACTGAGGCTGTTCTGTTTGTTCACAGCTCCTCGCTTTCCCAGGAAGGAACCCTGCTGCAGGGGACCAGGGACAAAGATGACAGCCAGGAGGGCCCAGCAGGACGCTGAGAGCTATGCTGCACATCCCGTGTTCATGGCACCGTGGATAATTCCCCTCCATTGTCCCCAGCAAAACCCTCTCTCCTTCAACTGTTGTTTCTTGTGTTCAATTAAAGCCTCTTGAAGACAGAGCCTGTGAGTGTGCAATCAGTTTCTGCTGTTCTGGCTCCCTGTGGAGCTGGCTTTTGGCTGCTCCGCATCCAGCCTGGCTCAGACCAACCTTTGCATCATCCTCTGGGGCTGATACCATCCTCCAGACACAGCCATAACCTCCTCCCAAGGAGGAAAAGCCTGGCCGCTTTGCAGGGTGGAGCAATGCCTGCATGAGGGCTTCTCTTGCCCAGGGCAGGAGAGAGGTGCTGGTTTCTCTGTTTCTACCCTTGTCCCCTCAACAAAGTGCAAAACTGTGTAGCAGAAAATGAAGCACTGATTCTCACTGTCCCCACCAGACCAGGGCTGCCTGGGCAGCCGCGGTGCGGCAGCACTCAGCTCCTCTGGGCTCAGCCAATGCGCAGGCGCAGAGCAGAAGAGGTGAAGGTCTTTCAAAACAAGCTTGTGCTGCTGTGAGCTTGGTTTTGCAATCTAATCTCTCTGTGGTTGATGAAATCACACCAAGACAGTTCTGCTGGATTTGTGTAAGGAGGTATTTTCACTGAGCTTGTATGTGTCAGTTTGTGGGAAGTGCCTTAGGTTTCCTCCGCCACCTTGAGCTTTTTTCTGATATGTTCTGGGTGCAGCAGAGCACAGCAGGGCTCTGTGCCCATGGTGATGTGGCTACTGCTCTCAGCAGGGTGTTTCACATCCAGTTAGGTATTTCTGTTCCTCATAGGATGCATCCAGAAAAATCCTGTCTCAAAAGGGCTTTGGAGCTGGCCTCATGCAGCACCTGCAGCCTGCTGTGGACTGCCTCTAGCAAGCCCGATGGGGCAGGATTCCCTGGCTGTGCTGCATGCTGACAGCCCAGGCAAGCACAGGCCGTGCGGTCCCAGCAGGCACAACCTGCACCTCGCTGCTTCCTGCGCTGTGAGTGCACACCCTGCATGGAGGTGGTCATGTTATGGTGGCTCTGAGGAGTCCCAGCCACCACCTTTCAGTCTTGTTTTGCTCTTGCTGCTCCCCGGGGAGGCTGTGTCACAGTAAATTGGTCAAGGTCACATAGAGGGAAGTAACTGCTTTTGTTAGACCAACCGATAGAGAAGGTGGAAAAAAATAGATGAGCCGTTGGGCACGTGAGCTCTTGTTGAGAGCACTGCAGCGTGTCGCAGCAGAGTGAGTAGCCGGCTTGCTGTCAGACCATACCGGTCCGTTTTTGGAACCAGAAATGCAGTGCCAGAGTGGTCTAATGAGGCAGGACTCTGTCCTGGAGCTCATGGCTCTATTTTCCTCTCAAAGCCCCGCACAGCCAGGGCCGCTCACGTTGAGAACCACACGCAGACACCTTGAGCTTGCAGACACCTTGGGAGCTGGGCTGCAGAGACTGCGTGCCCGGTGGTGGTGTTACAGGCAGGAGGGACTTCACGCCCGCTGACTCTAGCAGCTCTTTGCTTTACCATCCTGCAGCCCCTCCACGCTGGGCACCAGATGAGCTGCGGCCACAGCCCCCCCAATGCATCTCTGAGGCAGGCTCACATGCGGTGTCCCCACACCGTACCCTGCAAAGATGTGCCTGGAGGTGAAGGTGGCAATGCCGGGCTCTTGCTCCACTGACTTGAACCCCCCCGCTGAAACCTAGTTGCAGCAAACGGAGCAAAGCGGGGAGCTGGAGTCCCTCAGCCCCCTGTGTCATTTACATAAGCCTTGCCAGCACCAGCAGCACACACAGCAGCCCGAGCTTGTGCAGTACCGCAGCCCGTCTCAAAACAACCTCCATTCCTCTGCTCCTTGCCCCTACAATGGTCCTGGGCTTCGTGGTCCTGCTGCTGGTGGGCACAGCAGGGACAGGTAAGGGCAGTGCCAGTGGCTGTGCCAGCTGACGCTGGGGAAGGCGGGCAGGGCCGAGCTGCACACAGCAGATGCTCGACCAAGGGGGGCAGCTTGCTCCAGGGCTGCGTAGTGCCATGAGCAGGGCTGGGCAATGGGGATGCCCCATGGGGGCAGAGGGATGTTCTGGGGCTGGGGGCGGTGGGACGCAGCTTCCCATCAGTAACTGCATCTTCGGTATGCGCAGCCTGCAGGGCCCTGCCGGTGCTGACCCAGCCTGCCACCGTGCGGGTGCTGCCCGGCGGGACCGCCCGGCTGTCCTGCACCCTCAGCCCCCCGTACAACATCAGCGACTTCGGCATCTCCTGGTACCAGCAGCGCCCGGGGCAGGCCCTGAGGTACCTGCTCTACTACAACTCGGAGCGCGACAAGCACAAGTCCGCCACAATTCCCGACCGCTTCTCTGCTACCAAAGACCTTATCCGCAACGCCTGCATCCTCATCATTGCGGAGGCCCAGGAGGAAGACAACGGCAGCTATTACTGCTCGCTGTCCCTCGCCGCCAGCTGGCTGTAGGAGCAGGGAGCAAACCTGGCTGGCTTGCCCCGTGCAACCCTGATGCGATGCCCTCAGCAGAGGGAATGGCAGCCCTGGAAGGATGGGACATGACCTCCCTGCAGGCCCAGCAGAGCGCAGCAGCCTCTCTTTCAGCCCGGGTCTCCCATGTAGCATGGGCAAGCGCTCAGTGCAGTGGTGCAGAGCAGTCTCGCTCCTGGCTGGGGCTCTGGTGTGGCTTAGTGACGGTAATAAATGTAGTAGATACGATGAATGTAATAAAGATTTGCCCTCAGCACACAGCTGGCTCCGTCTCTGTGCAGCCCTGGACCCCCCGTCGCCATTTTCC
>VXAV01007711.1:11439-23500 GCA_013399715.1 Alectura lathami | reverse complement strand
CCGGGGGCCGCTTGTCCGTGCCCCCCCGGGGCTGCCCCCTCCCGGTCCCCTGGTCACCGCGGCTCTCGGGGCCGTGCCAGTGGCATCACGTCAGCCCCGGCCCCAGTGCTGCTGACGGTGCTGCGGGCACCGATGGGCGCGGGTGCTGCCTGTGGGGGCCAGCTCCCATCGCTATTCGGGCCCCAGCTGGGCTCGCTCCTGCTCTCCTCGTGGTCCCCAGTGGCAGCCCAGGACTCTCGTGGGCTTAAAGCCCTCAGTGCCCTCTCAGTGCTCACAGCACCCTTAGTCCCGCAGGGGCACCCAGCATTCTGGGGCAGAGGCAGCCTGGTGACGAGGCCTCTGGAGCAGCCTGAGGACAGGCTCCTCTCTGGAGGTGCCTGCCTTGCAAGGTCTGCTCTGGGCTTTTTGCGGGGTCGGGTGTGTGGGCTGCGCTCGGTCGGTGGGAGGTGTTGTCTCATCCCAGGCCAGGTCAGAGCCGGCTGGACAGCGTGGGAATCATCCGGGAGAAAATCACGGTCTGTGCCTCGGAGTGCACCCACCCACCGCTGCGGGAGCGTGCGCCCCGGGCTGAGGAGCCCTGGAGCAGAGCAGACACTGAGCCCGACGTGGCCGTGCCTGACCATGGTGAGTGGGGCGCGGCAGCGGGTGCTAAGCCTCTGCTGCCTCTCTGGCTGGGGCAGCACTGGGGGGTTCCTGCTGAGGATCTGCACCTGCATGCTGGCAAACCAGAGGGGCTCGATGGCTGCAGGACCCCTGCTGCCCCCCCAGGACGGCAGCGCTGCCTCCGCTGGACTTGCTGGCCCTGGGAGGTGGCAGCTGCTCGCTATGGCCAGGGCAGCAGCTCCGCATGCCCGGGGGTGCCTGGCCACACTGGGCGGCAGGAGGCACGAGTCGTACTGGGCAGGTTGCGCGGTGTCCGTGTCCCGTCAGCCATGGCAGGGTGGCTGTGGCAGGCTGGGGCACAGGGGCCACGTCTGATGGGGCAGGAACCCAAGTGTGATTCTGCGGGGTGCTGATGCTGCTCTGTCCCAGCAGTCTGTAGGCAATGGTGTCACATCAGCCTTCGCAAGAACTGCAGTTAGTGAGCAGGGGCAAGGCTCCCCCTGCCACGGCCCCGAGGGCAGGAACCACAGGACAGCAGCCGGCCCCAGGACTGCTACTCAAACCCCGGTTCAGCTCCTGGCCCTGCGGCCACACTGCGAGCACGAGCTCCTGCAGCAGCTGGCGGGGACGCAGGCAGGCGGGCCTGGCCTGCACGAGGTGAGGGGCTCTGGGGCAGCGCAGTGCTGGCGCGTGAGCACTGCAGGACACGCGCCCACTGCTGTCCCTGCGCAGGTCACAGAGCTGGATCCCAGCGAGCGCCGCTGCTGCCCAAAGGAGATGCTGGCAGGGTGGGTGCAGGAGGGCTGCCCAGGGCACGCGCAGCAGGAGCAGCAGCAACAGAGGTAGAGATGGGGACAATGCTGCGTGTCCTCCCAGGTGCTCAGCACCGTCCAGGTGCACCCCGCTGCTGCCCGGGCTCTGGGTATGAGGTGCTTCCCAGCTTGGTCTCCATTTTCGTCCTTGTGGTCCCGCAGCCAGGCTGGTGAGCCTGTAGCCACATCCTTCCTGGTGCCTCTGAAGCAGCCGCCGGAGCACAGCTCCACTTCAGGTGCCAGCAGGAACCACCTGGGGGTGGTAAGTGCCTGTGGACACCAGCGGCAGAGAGCCCCTGAATGCATGTGGGGAGAGGTCCTGGCTGCCCTCCGAGGCATCCGGCCACTTCCTCGCAGTGCCCCCATCCCGCAGAGTCCCCTCTCCCCAAGCCCCACCACCCTGGGGCTTTGGGTTCCTCTTCTGCCTTGTGCCCAGCCACCCTGCACTCAGCAATGCCCTGCAGCAGCCGCCCAATGGCCAGGGCGCACCCGGGCACTGTGGCACAAAGCAGGGCTGCAGCCCTGCGCTGAACTGGCGGGAGCCTGCAGCACCGCCTGCGGGATCAGGGGTCGGGGACAGATGTGAGGCAGAGCGGGTTTTCTTTCAGAAGCGGCTGGCACTGCTGGATTTCTCAGGCCCGAGAGCCAGCAAGAGGCACCGGAGTTGCCCACGGACTCTCGACAGGCGGCAGCCGGGAGTGCGGGGCCGGCAGCAGGCTGGGCTGCCGCCCCCGAGCAGCCGGGCCAAGGAGCTGGAGGGCGCAGGCCGTGGGGAGAGCAGGGGGGAGGCAGAGGATGAGGAGAGCACCCCGCACCCCGAGCAGCACCGCTCCGCACCCAGAGGTGGGGCACGGCGGCGGCACGGCCAGCTGGTGTCACAGAACTGACCCCAGGGTGCCGGGGAGGGAGGTGGGTGGCCCCAAACAGGCGAACGTGGCGATGGTGCTGGCCTGGGAGCGCTGCCAGCCTCCCTGGGTCTGCCCCTGCTGGGTCTGCAGGCAGGTCTCGGCCCAGCGCCCTGCAGCGCTCCTGGGGGGGGGGGCCGGGCTCTGTGCCCACCAGAGCTGAGCAGCTGCCAGCTTGGGCTAGGACAGGGCTGAGCGTGAGGAGGCAGCGCTGGGGGGGCTTCAGTCCTCACCGCCCTCTGCTCTTTGCCAGATGCCAGCTCCCAGGCCAGCAGCTCCTCGGCACAGGTCCCGGATTACTTGCGGTAAGAGAGCCTGGCGCTCGCTGCCTCAGAGCTCCCCGCGGTTAGCGTGGGCTGGCCCAGCCCCGCAGCACCCAGCAAGCCGAGACCAAGCCGCCTGCCCATCGCCTGTGGCCACCCGGCCCCAGGCACAGCGGCAAGGCAGCCCTTGGGGAACAAACCCGTTCTCGTGGTCATGGCAGGAAATACGGCACCATCCGCTCCGCAGAGCAGCGCAGGGTTTACGAGGCAGCGTTCAGCGCAGACTACAGCGAGTACCGCTACCTGCACGCCCGGATTGGTAACGTGAGCCAGAAGTTCGCTCGGCTGGGAGCCAGGATGAGGACGTTGACGCGAGGAACAGCGGAGTGCAAGGCAAGGGGTGGAGCTGGGTCACAGGCGGAACGGCTGTGCCGCTTCTGCTCACTGCCTGCTTTTGGCTTTCAGGCACTTGAAGCTAGGATTTTGTCTGAGTACAGCCTCTTCAAGAAGGTAAGGCTGGGTGCAGGACAGGGCCGGTGTTCTCTCCAGGAACTGATCTGGATGTTTTTGTTTTGTTTTCCTTTCAGAGTTACCCTAGCTACCAGCAGGAGAAGCAGCGCTGCGAGTACCTCCACCAGAAGCTGTCTCACATCAAGAGCCTGGTTCTACAGTTCGAAGGAAGCGGGGGCTCCTAGGCAAACCACTGCTGCAATTCCTTTTTTCTTGCTTATCAGGACTTGTTCCTCCTGGGATATGGGAGCAGGTGGTCTTGGGGATCTATTACCTCCATGCTAGACTAGGGGTGAGGCTGAGAAATGCCTCCTTGGCACTGAGCACAGGTGAAGCTCTTCAGAGTGTGGCTGAGGTCACAGTAGGAAAGATGGCGAGGAGCAGAAATGCGTCCCTGTGGCTTCAGAGCATGTTGTTAGCAGTGCTCCTCCCGGAGAGGCCACACATTCTGCACCAGTTTAAAAGCTTGCTGACAGCTGCTGCTGGCACGCTGCTGAGCAAGCCCGAACCAGACCGCTCTGTGTGCCGCACACCTGTTACACACCAGGTGCCTCCGCACTCGCTGCCACCCCACCAGGCAGCATGCAGGCAGCAAAAGCATTTGTGAACGGGGCTCCTGAGCCCCAAACCTGCACCAGCACAGCACCCTGGCACAATTCCTGCTGCTCCAGGCAGGAAGGACTCATCAGCCGGGCAGGAAGGTAAACAGGCTGGAGGCAGAGCTTCACCTCCAGAAGCAGGCTCTGAAGGCTCCCCGAGGCTAACAGCAGGGAGGTGCTGCCTACAGAGAGCAGCAGCCTGATGCTGGGTTTGACATGTCTCCATTGGACGCAGACACTTAAGTTTTGGGGGGTCATTTTATTGTTTCACTTCTCCAAATGTACAAAAAAAATTAGAAAATAACCCTACCCCCACCCCCTCCCAAGCCACAAAACAAACCAGTCTGGGGAGCCCCACAACAGTGCAGCTAAGAGACGTCAGGAAATTAAACAGAACAAGACAGCAGCTGGGGTCCCTCAGCCCCACTGGCTCTCCACATCCCAGAACTGGCCCCAGTCTGCCCAGTGCTTCCCCAATTCACAGAGCCCATCCTGACACGATGGTGAGTGGGTACTTTACAAATCCTCCTTTGCCTTCTTCTTGGATTTCTTGGTTTTATCTTCCTCCTGCAGCACAGGAGTGCTGGTTGCCTCCCGCTTCAGGTAGCTGATGAAGTCACTCACTTCTCTGCCACCCTGCAGAGAACACACGACGTTAAGGCAGAGCCTGTCCTCCCCATGGACTTCCCCTCTGCTAGGGGGGTGTGCAGGTGCCAGGCAGGAGACCAAAGCACCTGCAGGCAGAGCCCTCCCCCGTGGGCCTGCAGCAGAACACTCCCAGCAGGTACCACCAGGTGTTCCCAGGGTAACGGAGCAGACTGCCAGGCACAACTCCAGGGAGACTCCGTGTTGTTTGGACACCTGGATTCTATGTCACCACTTCGCAAAGCCCTAGGAGTAGCAAGACTCTCACCTCGTACTTCTTTGGACTTTGCTTCTTGCCAGCTGGAGCAAAATAGATGGTGGGGAAGCTGGGGAAAGAGAACAAGATGTCTGAGCTCAGATACGCTGCTTCCCCCACGCTCTGTCCTCCCAGGCCACCGCTCAGCGAGGGCACCCCGCTCTGCTTTAACATGGCACCAGCTCCAGCAGCTCGTAAGCCACAGGTGCGGCACCCAAAAGCCTGCTCCTGTCTGCACAGCTGGCTGAGCGCTGCAGTAGCCAAGTCTGCCAGATAAACTGTTTTCAGAAGAGCGAGTCCGGTGCTGTTTTCACACCGCCAAAGTCAGAATCACAGGAGACCAAAAAGCAGAGGAAGGGGTTCAGCGAGACGGGTCTTTAGGCACGGCCAGGACACTGAAATCCCACCAGAGCAGGACAGCTGCATGTGATTTGATTTCTTCACATTAAGCACGTGCGTAACGGTTGCACGCCCACTGCCCCCACCCCTCCCCAGGAGGCTCCTCCAGCTCTTCCGTAGAGGCTGCTGCTCCGCCCACCCTGCCACAGCCGCGACACCTACCCCCTGACTTCATACGGGGAAGGCACGTCGTTGGCGGTGGCATCCATCTTGGCAATGACGATGTTGGGGTCTTTGCTGAGCTGTTGGCAGAGAGCACAGCAGTGACCAACCCAAGGTCAACAGCAGGCACCAACCTGCCAACACCCAGGACGGTGACCTCAGAGGATGGCATGCGCTGTACACAGAAGGCGTACAGAACAAGTTTTTTCTGAGCAGTTTTCTTCTGCTTCAGCAGGGGCGCAGGGAACAAAGTCCCTCCTCATCCAGCTGCACGCAGCACACACCTCCCAAAGGCACCTGCTGAGTGAGTCTGGTGTGACTCCCAGGGGGTGCTGCCCAGAGGAACCGCCTGCCTTCCAGCCCTTACAGAGTGAGCTAGGAAGGGCACCCGACAGAGCCAAGCAGGAGAAAGCCGGTCAGACTGGGGAAGGCAAGCGTGCGTACTGCTCTACCGAAAACACGCAGGGCAGCGTTATCCCTGCCAGAGAGGGGACTGTAATCCCTCAGAGGGAGAAGGCCCAGAAAGGAACTCTGCCACTTTAGGACAGTCCCTGAATCGGGGAACACCGATGGGCAACAGCAGAACCAGCATGGCTGCTGCCACGCTCCAGACCCTGCTAACGCACTTCTGCATTCACAGGGGATGCCAAACACTGGAGCCCTCCGGAAGGCACAGGTACGCCGTCACCGTCACACCAGACAGAGCCTGCCAGATTGTGCAGTGCTGCAAAGCTCTCGTTCGCACTTGCAGTGGAGTCCCAGACATACCTTCTCCCCCAGCTCTTTGTATTTGGGCTCCAGGTTCTTGCAGTGGCCACACCAGGGTGCATAGAACTCTATCAGGACATCTTTGTCTTCTGCGTTAACGATTTCATCAAAGTTCTCAGCAACCACCACCTGGCAGAGATCCACCACACGCATTAGGGTTGTTCTTTAAGTCAACAGTGAGGCTGTAACACGACGTGCTCCAGACACCGTGCCCCTAAAAGCCCGGCCCTCCCAGGGCAGTAAGATTCCCGTTGCATCAGGCTGACCAAGCGCAGCGCTTCACCACGCTGGAACGCCTTGAACGCGGGCGAAAGCCTGTCCTAAGATACTGGCACCACCTGCAGGCGAGGTTTGGACACTAACCTTGCAGGACAGCAAAATCAACTATTTTAAACCCCAACAAGCTCCAGGCTGAAGAGCGAGTTTAGCCAGACTGGCTGAGGGCATCCCCACACACACACCACGAAGCAGGGCCTTTCGCTCCCTTACAGGACCCTCATCTTAGAGCCAGGCCATGGGAATTCTCACTTTCAGGGCAGGGTTCAGCGGGATTAACAGGAAGTCGGAATTACACCGTCACTGAGTTGGTGGGATGGACACATGACACCTCGGGAACAGTGCAGCTGTGACCAGCCTCAGAGCCGCGCCATGGGGGAGCACACGTCAAGGCAGCAGGCCTTTGCTGAGCGCCTGTAAAACCCAAAGGTCCCGCACCTGCAGAGCACAGCATTGTGCTCAGGCAGCAGCTACTATGCTGAGGGAACAGTGGGGAATCGGAATTGCAGGCTGCATTCCTCCCTTGGCTCAGAAAACTGCGATGTGAGAGTTCTTTTTCCACCCATCACAGCACAGGCTGCTCAAGATGCCCCAGCAGAGCACCCGCAGCAGGACCCGGCATGTGACAGCCCTCATCCACCAGTGGGCGCTGCTCCCCCCCGCGGGCACTCACCTTCACAGGGCCATCGTTGTTTTCAGGGACAGGCTCAGATTTCAGGTACTTTTTCAGATTTCCATCGAAGTAATCTTGCAGGAATCTCTCCAGAGCCTTTCCATCACGGCTGAAAGCAGAGTGACATTTTACAGCCACCATGACACACACAGGATGAGGGAGGAAAACTTTCAAGGCTGATTTAAGCTCCTTCCACCCACGTAACAGATGCCATCTGCATCTGGGAGAGCACCGGGCTGGGGCCAGCTTAGAACCCAGAACCAGCGCAACTGACACCGCGAGAGCCTCGCCAGGAGGCTGGGTGCGCTCCCTGCTCCAGGTTTCAGGCCTTCCAGCACCCGTAGGTTTTGTCTTTCCTCAGTGAGAGAGGTACAGGCATCCCCACCCTCGCCCTTTAATGAACCCTAATGAACTCCTACGCAGACATTAGCTATCCTGAATTCTGTGCCTTTGCACAGAACCAGGACAGGCTGGGAGTGCTCTGGAGGGCAAGAAAGCAGAGCTGACAGCTGAGAGCCGTTCAGAGCCTGCAGCCATTTCTTCCCACAGCAAGATCCACCTCTCCTTCTCCTCCATAATGAGCTGCGCTCTGCCCACAGACCCCCAGAGAAAGCCTGTCCAGTGGGAGGCAACACTGCCAAGTTCAAAAACTTACGAGAACTCCTCCTGCATGACGTATTTATCTCCTTTAGCTGTTCTGATGGCAACAACAGGAGCCTCACCCACGCTGCTGTCTAGGCCAAACTCTGATAGCTCGTGGCTGAAGGTTTTCCGGCTAGCAACAGCAAAGGACAGCTTGTGGCCAGCATCCAGAAACTTCTTGGCAATCATCATAACTCTGAGGAAAAAAATCAAAAGCAAACCAAAGCATGATTCTCTGGAACATTATCTTCCAGATGATGCAACACTGGACAAGGAATCAGTGGTGAAGTGATGCACTCAGCACAGGAGTGCCCTACAGAAACGGTGTCAAGAAGCAGAGCAAGCAAGCTTCTGTTTATCCCGAATGCAGCCTGTGCAGATGTCAGCTGCGCTCTTCTTTTACCTGTCACCCTGATCTCCGGGGAATACAAAGGACAGAACACCATGACCCCACCAAGGAGATTTCAGTTAACGGCTAAGGACTGAGATCCAAAAACAGGCAGGCAGGGTTTCAAATGATAAACGCCTCGGGTTCTGCAGGCAGCAGCCATCCCAGCTGGAAGCTTTCTTGGGGAGAACAATTCCCATACGAACAGTAGGGGAAACTGCAGGCTGAACTACAGCACAGCACCAGCTCGGGAACCAGCTGAGAGGAACCGGCCGCCACGCACCTGTTGCGCCAGTAGTTGGAGCCCTTCGCGTTCTTCTCGTAGTCCACGTCGTAGTACGCCACCAGCAAGTCCTTCCCTTGGATCAGGTCTTTGTTGTCTTCAGTCATGTGCGGGCAGATGCCAAAGCTGCCAAGGAGACAGCGGTCGGCAGCCGCGATCCCGCTGTCCCAGACCCACCACCTCCCAGGAGCGTGCAGCACGCTCCTGCCCCACCCGAGAACGCCCCATGTCAGCACCCACGGAAACACTTCGCCCATCCGCGCACCGCGCTGTGCCAGGCCAAACCTCTACCTCCAGCCACAACGCCGGTCAACATATCTGACCTGACCAAGGCTACAGAGGGCACACTTCTCAGGGGCTACTGTTTGTAAACAGAAACAGAGAGCAGATGCCAACAGACATGCCAGAATTTCCAGAAAGAAGGGAGACAGCCCAAAGGAAACTGCCTGCAAGACAGCTCTTCTGGAAACCGAGCACAAGCGGCAGCAACGCCACGCAGAGAAAATGAGCTCTGACAGGACTGAACCCAGCTCAGGACAGGCTCCAGCCCGCCACGCTGCCCCGCGAGGAACCACTCACACGTTCTCCTGGATAAACTTCTTGATCTTCGCACTGGTGATTTTGTCTTCTGTGTACTTGACAGTGCTGTCCTCAAACTTATTCGCCAGCCGTGAGGGACGGAACAGGAGCACACCCCTGGGGGGAGCAGATACCGTGAGTTAGCTCAGAGCATCCCCAGGTTCTGGGGGCAGCAGCTGGGGGAACGCTCGGCCTTCAGCGCCTGCCCCCACCAACGTCCACTGCCTGGTTTCTTGGTGGCACTGCTGCACGGGCCCTGCCTGCCAGGCTGTTTCCTGTTACTCAGACAGGCCACGGCCTGCTGCAATGAGAAGCTGAGAAGATCACAGGCAGCGGGGAGGCAGAACACCTCTGCTGAGACACATCCCAGCTGGAGGCCAGCGCTAACGCTCCAGGCCCTGCAACCATCGTACCACGTCCGAACATTAATTCCACTGAACACACATGCCACTGACAGCTGGGGAGCCACCGCCACCCCAAACTCTGCGTGGAAGGTTCACAACTGGAACCCAGGAGTGTGTTCCAGATGTCTCAGTCACAAGAGACCTTTCACAACTTACTCTCCGTCCTCATCATACTTCTGCACCAACTGCTCCTCGCTGGTGTGCGCAAAGCGGTAGTGATCCCGCAGGGTGTTGGCGGCCTTCATGAACTCAGAGTAAGCATCACCAGACGCATCTCCAAAGAAGCCTGCAGCAGAGAGACAGACGGTGACCCGGAGCCAGCTCAGCAGCAGTCACTGTGCAGCTCGTCATTTCTTTACGGTGCACTGGGACATGTCCGCTGAATCAAGCCCCTCAGCGCATGTCCAGGCCTTTGACAGCTTCTCCCCCTTTCAGTGGAACATTTCTGTGTTCCCCCTTCCACAGCAGGGAGTTACTCAGGAATTAGTCATGCTGTTGAAGGAGAACTGTCCTCTGAGCACTAAGAGTTCCATTTGCAACCACATGTGACACTGTTAGCCAGTGGTACCTAACAAAAATAAGCTCAGCAGTGCTGATCAGTCCTCACCCCATTCCACTTGTACGATGGCACCTGGTCTGCGCAAAGGAAAGCTGCTGTTACCACCTGTAGAACTCGTGAACCGTGATCAAATCCTACAGCGCTAACAGATACCACCCCCTAAGGTACCTGCTGGGAATCCAAACCTACCTCTTATCAGTCAGCCAAAAGAGAAACAAGCAAAAAAAAAAAAAAAAGACACTACAGTGCCAAGCGTTCTGAAAGACAGTCAAAGAGTCACAGGAAAAAAAAATGTTGGAAAGAATCCCCAGAGGTCACCAAGTCCACTCTGCTCACAGCAGAGCCAGTTACAAAGGCAGGTCAAGCTGCTCAGAGCTTTTTCCAGCTGAGCTTTGAAAAATCTCCAAGACCCAAAGTTTTGAAACATCTCTGGTCACAAGTTCCAGTGCTTTTTCAGTCTTGTCATGAAAAACTTTTTTGCTCACAACCAGCTGGGACTTCCCTCGCTGCAGGCTGGGACACTGCCTCTTGCCCTCTCACAGCGTGCTCCCAACAGATCTTCCAGAGCCAAGCGCTCAGTTCAGTGCTACTCACCCACTACAGAAGCATCTTTATCGCCAATGAATTTCTCAAAGTCAGCCACAGAACTGAGAGCCACTGAAGCAGGTCCCGCCTGTTTCTTGAGATGACTGACAATTCCATCTTAAAGAGGAGGCACATGGTTAAAGGGATCAACACAAAGCTCCATCGTCCACACCCCCCAGAGCAACAGCTGTTCCTGCAGACCCCACCCACCGGGTCCCACCCCATAAATATGGTGCAACCTGAACATCCCTCACCACTGCCTTAGCGACTTTCAAACCGTCGCACTGAGAACCGGGCTAAGGAAGGCACAGCTCTCCGGAGCACTGCCCCGGCACAAGGGACTTCTCTCAGCACTCTCATGCCAAGAGCTGCGCGGTACGCTACCGCGGTGCTGCAGAACACTGTCCCGTGAAAAATTATGCATTCCAAAACCAAGCAAAAAAGCAATCAATCAAAAAATAGCACATCCCCTCCATCCTGGAAAAGGAGCTCGGAGATCAGCAAGTCACATACAACAAGTTAACTCTGAGGTCTTCCCCTCAAGCATCTTTCACACACCGCGCTCTGAGGAACGCAGGGTTTAAAGGGAATTTGAAAGCCTTCACCTTTAGGGCAGTTTTAAGGGACACCCAGCATCCAGGACTCTCCAACAGAAAGAGCCAGGGAGGTGTGTGTGTAGGCGGGATTCTCCTTTGCCCCTCTCAACACACCTAACATCCCTGACTCAAGCCCACCCTGGGCGCCTGCCTTCCAGCATCATTTCAGCGGCACGAGGCAGAGGCTGACGAGCCCTTACCCGCTGTCCTGGGTCCATCATAGGTTCCCGCCTCTTCTCCATCTCGAAAAATCTTCAGGGTGGGATAGCCGCTGACCCCATACTTGTTACAGGTGTTTGAATTTGCTGTACAGTCAACCTACAGGAAGAGAAGTGTTGCTGCTCACTGACCGAGCAACTCGTACCCCCAAACTAAACAGCTCTGCCACTGCACACGTTACCACGTACGAAGTGGAAGACCGCAGGGCTGAAAGCTCTCAGTGCTTTTAACCAAGGCTGGACTCCTTCCACACGAAGCGCAGGGGTCTGAGGGGCACCTCTGAGACCCACGTGAGCAAGGCCAGAGCCAGGCCCAACTCACAGCCAAGGGGTCCAAGGGGATGCAGCACAGATTGCCACCAAGAGGCCAGTGCTGGGGAAGGACGGCACGGTGCAACTGCATGGGTGTAGGAACAGGCCCAGGAGAGTATTTGAGGAAATATCGGAAAGATTAAATAGTTACAAGTTGGAAATTACTTCACCCAGGGAATACTAGCAAGTGGCAGACTCTTGCTGCCCATGACAGGGCTAACACCAACCAACTGCTCTCAGCGCCTCACGGCTCCTGCAGTGGCTGGAGGAGGACCCTTATTTAACAGCCATACAAGTTTCCTGGTGGAAAACACAGCTCCTGAACAACAGTCCTTACTCCGCAAGGCAAGGGACAACCCCACGACCACAGCAGTGTGGTGACTCCTGGAGTAAGGCTGCACGGCCCAGGGGAGGCTTCCCCCTCCCTGCCCGGGTGAGCCCCCTCCCGGGCACCAGCACACGCCCATCTGCGGAGCGGGCCCGCGCCCCTCGCGGGCTGCAGCTTCCAGACCGCTCCCTGCTGCCTGCGCCCTCAGCGAAGGCTGTCAGAGCTCCGCGGAGCCGCGTTACGGCCGGATGCAGGCGGCGGGCCGCGGCAGCCAAGCCCTCGTTCGGCCGCAGCCC
>VXAV01007707.1:25186-36330 GCA_013399715.1 Alectura lathami | reverse complement strand
GAGGCGACGGCAGAGCTGGCGTGCCGGGAGCTGGAGCACTTGGGGGACTACTGCCAGCCGCACGCGCCAGGTGAGGGGTCAGCGGCTGCGCGGCCTGGCATTGTGCGCCCTCGGCGTCCCCTTGGAGCCCCGACCCCGTGGGGCTAGATCTGTGCCACCCCAGGAGCGACCCGCGCTGTTCCTGTGCGCCCCGCTGAGTTCCTTGTTTGGGGATGATGGGGGTGACGGAGTACGCAGGGCTGTAGGCAGCGGCTTTGCTTTTTCTTTTCGTTTGCAGGAGCCTTGCTCAAAGCTGCCTTCATCTGTACCCAGATCGTGCAGTTCCCCTCGCAGAAACCCTTGCGGGACCAGCTGATGGAGAACTTCGGGGGCGGCTTTGAGGTGCACACCTGGTCCCGGCTGCCCCACGGGTCTGGCCTCGGTACGTCTGCGGGGAAGGGGCTGGTGCCAGGGTGTCCCTCCTCCTCTGGGCAGCGGGACGTGGCATCCGCATCGCCGCCCTGACCCCGTGCTCCCCGCAGGCACCAGCAGCATCCTGGCGGGAGCGGTGATGGCAGCGCTGTACCGGGCGGCCGGGAAGGCTGCGAGCACCGAGTCCCTCATCCACGCCGTGCTGCACCTGGAGCAGAGGCTCACGACAGGTAGCGGCTGGGGAACGCAGCTGTCCTGCGGCAGGGCTCCGGGCTGTGGCTGAGGATCCCGTGCCCCGCAGGCGGCGGGTGGCAGGACCAGGTGGGCGGGCTGGTGCCCGGCATCAAGATTGGGAGGTCGGAGGCCCGGCTGCCACTCCGGGTGGAGGTGGAGGAGATTGGGGTGCCTGAAGGCTTTGCCCAGACCCTCAAGGATCACCTGCTGCTGGTGTACACAGGGAAGACTCGCCTGGCTCGCAACCTGCTCCAGGTAACGGGGGGGCTCTGGCCTTTGGTGCCTGTCCCCCTGGGGCGAGGCCGTGCCACCCCGCCGCTGAAGCCAGCAGTGCGGGGACAGGGACGTGCGTGGCCGAGGCACCCGTCCCCCAGCAGCCTGGCCTCTTGCAGGACGTGGTGAGGAACTGGTACGCCAGGCTGCCCTCCGTGGTGCGCAACGCCAACGCGCTGGTGAGCAATGCCGAGGAGTGCGCCCAGGCCTTGAGGCAAGGTGCGAGCCCCCTCCCTGCGCCAGGCCCGGCCTCTTCACAATGGAAGGCAGCGCTAACTCCCCCCCAGCGAGGGACTATGGTGGCCAGAAATGGGGACAAACGTTTCTTCCTTGGCATCCTCTGCCCCCCAGGAAACCTGCCGCTTGTCGGCAAGTGTCTGGACCGCTACTGGCAGCAGAAGAAGTGCATGGCCCCTGGGTGCGAGCCGCTGGCCGTCGGGCGCATGATGGAGGCTCTGCGGCCTCACGTCTACGGGCAGTGCTTGGCCGGGGCCGGCGGTGGCGGCTTCCTGTACGCCCTGACCAAAGCCCCGCGGCAGAAGGAGGCTTTGCAGCGAATCCTAGCACAAACCGAGGTGAGCTACGTGCTCCCCCCACGGGTAGGGTGAGCTTGGTTGTGGTGCCAGGATCTTGCAGCTGAGAGCAAGTTGCTTGCTGATGCCTGCCCTGTTGGCTTTTTTTTTTCCTAGGGACTGGACAACTTCAGCATCCACAGCATCGACGTGGACACAGAAGGTTTCTCGGTGGAGGTGGTGGGATGTGATCCCAACAGCTGCGCTCACCCTGGGGAGGACAAGGCTGAGTGAGGGCCGCTCCTGGGGGACACATGGGCCAGAGGAGACAGCTGCTGCCCAGCACAGGAAGGCCGCTGTCATTGCTCCCGGGTTCTCCCTGGTGCCTGCCTGCAGGACTGACGGGGCCCTGAAGGGAAGAGAACGGCGTTTGCGATGCTGCTGCGCCTTGCTGCTCCTCCAGCAGCCGTGGCGCGCGCTGCCCCTTCAGCCACCTGTGGCAGTGGGCTCACATCCCCCTCTTGTGCCAAGAGGTTATTTCTGCAGCAGGGTGCTGCTCCCTGCAGGCTCATTGAATAAAAGCTCGTTTCTGTAACGCCTGCCTTCTCCTTCGTCCCTCACAGGGCTTCTCCCTCCCTGTGCGCCACAGCAGAGCTCAGCCTGCCAGGGGCAGGGCGAGGCAGAACCCCCACCGCCCCGTGGTTCCCCAGCGGGGTGCAGCCGAGCGCAGGGTTTGGCATGCACACACACACACACACCACTGCCCACGGTCGCTGCTCAGGCAGGCGAGGTTTATTTACAGAGCGGCTGTACAGAGCCAGCAGGACGCGACCCTCCTTCCTTGAGGCGCTTTCTCATGATTTTCCACGCTGCTCTCAATGTGAGAGATTCCTCTGCTCCTCCTGCCTCCCCCTCTGAGCAGAACAGCACCCACCACCCCAAAGCCACACCACCCGCCAGGCCCCAGGGGAGGCCGTGGGCCGGCTCCACCGGCTGCGGTGTTCCTGCTGTCCCCTCCCGCGGGGCGCTCGCAGAGCTACAGGCGCAGCCGCTTGATGTCCTCGTCGCGGAAATCCTTCCGCAGAGCCAGCACCCGGCGCACCTCGGCGGGCGTGAGGCGCCAGGTGAGCGGGCCCGAGTTGGGGCCCCAGTAATCCAGGATCTCCGTCACCTGCAGGAAGGGGAGAGCTGCGGGGAGTGGCCCGGCACCAGCCGCCCCCAGGGGGAGCTCCAACTCCAGCTGTGCTCACGGATGCGCCGGGCAGGGGCAGCGTTTCCTGCTACCAAGGGTTGACTTTCCAGTTTCTCCCTCACCCGGCGTGTGTGCCAACATTTGGATGAGCCCAGGAACCCCTGCAATTCCTCCAAAAAAAAATAAAGAAAAAAAAGTACAGCTTACCCTCTCCAGGTTGAGGATGGTGGCGATCTGGGAAAGACGGGCAAACTTGTCGCGGATGGTCCAGGTGGTGACAGTGGTGAGGTAGGCGATGAGTGACCTCAGCTCCTTGTCAAACTGCAGGCCGCCGAGCTGCGGGGAGAGAGGGAGCTGTCAGCCCCCCTAGGGCCAGGGGCCGCGCAGGCACCCGCAGAGCTCACGCGTTCCAGAGGGGCACGGGGAGAGGGGAGGGCTCGGCTTGTTTGAAGCCACCTTCAAAGCCAGGCCTCCTGTTGGCGCCAGCTGGTCCCAGCCCCGCCACAAGCACGTTTGCTCTCTGTGTGCGCTGCCGCAGGGCCTCCCCGAGCTGGCCACCAGCAGCGGCAGAGCTGCCCCGGCCCGTCCCTTGGAGGGTTACGAGGATTTCATGGAGGAGCCGCGGCCAGCCACGCGACGGGGCTGCAGAGGGCCATGTTTTTGCTTACCCTGTTGAAGCTGGACTTGAGGAGCACCTTCTCCAGCTCCGTGGCTATGAGGCTGGTCATGAGGCCAGTGAGGTTATCGTAGATCGCTGGCGACAGCCCAGCCTAGAAGCAGAGACCCGCGTCACCCGTCAGGAACAACTCACAGAACCTGGGGCAGCTGTCACACGATGACCGCCATCTCCACGGACAGCACCTGCAGGATCCAGGCGCTGCGGGGGCTGCAAGCAGCCCTCGAGCTCCGTGGGACACAGGGGTCCCGAAGAGCCCCGCAAGCAGCCCGAGGGCAGCTCTGCCCCCGGCTCCACCGAGCAGGGCGAGCGCTGGAGGACGCCTCGCGGAGCTCTGGCTGCAGTCCCCTCCCTCTCTCTCACCTTGAACTCTGCCATCTGCTGCTCCAGGTGGACGATGAACTGCTGGACCCAGGGATCGTTGGCTTCATAGTCGCTGAATTCTTCCTGACGTGGAAATAGAACAAGAGGAGTGACACGGCCTGCTGTGAGCAGAGGACGGGGGGAAGGGGGGAGGTCCCTCCCAGAGCTCCCCCCAAGCCAAATGCCCTTTCCCAGGCCAGGGTGCTGAGCGTTTTCTGGCTATTTCGCTGTTTCTCTGGGCTGAGGAAACAGCAGAGAACTGAGAGGAAAGAGAGTGCAGAAGCATGGCTGGAAGCAGAGGACGCTGAGCCTTACCTCCTCGATGCTGTGCGAGATGGAGAGGAACAGGTTGATCCAGGGCTTCACCTGGGGTTTGATGGCTGTGTTGTTCAGGTCGCTGACACCCTCCTGAGGGGGCGAGAAGAGGCCAGGAGAGCAACTGAGTGCAGCTGATGTCCAACACCACACAACCTCTGCAGCACGGCCGCCCTGCTGCTGCTGCCATCCGCCCTGCATGCTGGGGAACCCCAACCAAGGAGTCCCAGAGGTGACCCCATGCTCTTCTGGCACCGGTGGCTCCGAGGATGACAACAAGAAGGGGGGGATGCTGGCCCAGAGGCTGCCACTGTGCTGACCCGCAGCCCGGTCTGAGTGGCTCCTGCTTCCCCACCCCACCCACACGGCTCCTGGCAGGAGAGAGCTGTTCAGTTCGCGCCCCGCCAGGGCAGGGGAGGATGCAGCCTTCCGCTCGCCACCAGCCCGCAGCTCGGCTGCTGCCTCCCACCTGCAGGGCAGCTGAGCTCAGCGGGAAAAGCTCAGAGGAGGATAAAAGCTGGACCCACAGCTAGCTCCCTGAACTAATCACAGTGCCAGCAGCAGGCTGGCAGAGGCTGCTCTGTCTGCTCCAGCGCTAGAGAGCTCTCTGAAAGCCCTCTCCTGCCAGCCACCCCCGCCTGGCTCAGCGAGATGTCAAGAAAGCTCACCCAGCGTGAAGCTATCCAGGTACCAACGCTGCCTGGCGTTTGAGGAAGGTTTTCACCTATAATTGGCACTTACAAGCAGGCCCTGCTGGCAGCTGCCCTTTTCCACGGCAAACTCAGCGTGTGTGTGACTCAGGCAGCGCAGGAGCTTGCTGCTCAGCCTCTCGGTTGCTGTGCAGCCAGTTTTAATGCTGCACTAACACAAGACCGGAGAGTTTCACTCCTTACTCATGAGCCGTTTGGTTTCTAGGCTGCCCACACGCCTCACGAGGGTTCACCTGTAACACTGATCCGAGGGCGTCTGCCTGCAGCAAACTGCAAAGCCCAACAAGAAGCGGGCCAGCCTCGCTGCGGAGCACAAAGCTGACAGCAAACCTGGTTAAAAATAATCTCTTTTGTGTGGCTTCTTTAGCATGGAGGTGTCAGGCTTTGCCACTCCCACTGTGAAACTCTGGGGCAACAGGTCCAGCACGACACCCAAGACAGTGGCTCCAGTCAGAGAGCCTTCTGCCCCTGCTGGGGAGCGTGGAGAGGAGGAGAAACCTGCGAGAAGGGCAGCTGCTTCTCTACCAAAAACCCTTCAGCACTACCTGGGGGGCTCCAGGCAACGTGACGACCTGCTGGGACCCAAGGGAGAGTGCAGGAGGCGGGAATGCTGTCAGTGTTTCTTCTCCTGAAAATGCTGGACCAGCTGTGCAAAGGGGCTGGATCTGTCTGCGTGCCTCAAAACGGTTTGGGTCCTTCCGTGGGAAGGGCCGGGGGCCAGCAGGGACCCAGCACTCACCTGCAGCAGGTCACGGAACTTGTTGGAGACGGCAGCCATGTCAGAGAGGCAGCTGTCGATCTTGGCCTGCGCCTGTTCACCCCCGAAGCCTTGGCTGAGCAGTTTGGCACAGTCACTCTGCAGGGAAGGGACCCACAGGTACATTTGCAAGCTGAAAACCCAGGCTGCCTCCGCCCCCGTGTGCTGCCGAGCTGGCACAGCCACCGAACCGCAGCCCAAGACAGCGGGGCAGGGAGCCACAACGACATGGTTTGGTTTTGTCGGTCAGCCTGAAGGAGCCGGTATTTCCAGCTACGGCAAATTGTGTTCCTAAGCCTGGAGGGCACATGTGTCAGGAATTTGGGCAAAGCAAAATCCAGATGGTTTATTCCACCCCCCAGGGAAGGGTATTACAAGTTTGAGTATGAAAATACCAGTAAACAATCTAGAGCATACCTCTAAAGTCTTCTTCAGGGTCATGATGTTTTCACTGCAGACTTCCACGTTGTTTAAAGTCACCTGGAAAAAAAAAAGCAAAAGCAAACAAGTAGAATTCATTGGGATTTCCCACAGCTGCTCCAAAGCCCGAGTTCCTTTAGCCCACTTCTCCTCCCCATCATTTGCTGCAGCAAAGCCTCAGTTGCAGGGGGCTGGCAGAACATGCACCCCATCTTCCTTGCTGCTTTCCGTGGCTGTCACAAAGGACGACAGTCCAGGAGCAGCCGGAGGAGATGGTCTGCACACAGCGCATCCGGACAGGCAGGGAAGGCGCTCAGCTGCAGGCAGGGGAACCCAGCACCCCTCCTGCCAGATGGATGCTGCTCCTCCCCGAACAGCCTGCTCTCTGCCTGCCGAAGCCAAGCTGGCTGCCAGAGCTAGCTGGGCTTTGTGCAGAAGGGGAAATGAGGCGAGCTGACAGGTGAAGGAGTGTTTCCAGCCGCAGAACTGACATTTTAAGCACTTTGAATCGAAAAACCTGCAACCAAGAGTTGAAGGCAACGCATCCCTCCTGCTCCCTTTGCTGCCTTCTGTCCTCGCACAGTGACAGTCATGAGGAACTCGTCTGCAGGCTCACAGCAGCTCTGAGGCAGCCATAGGCCTGTGTGAAAGCCCTACAGACAGGAGGTGAGCTGGAAGCATCTACCACGCAGGCAAGGTCAGGACATACCTGAAACAGGTTTCCTGAAGGTGTGCTAGCTCACCAGCCCTGTTCCTGAGAGCTCCCCGTTGTCCCTACCCTCACCCCACCTTGTCCCACGCCAGGGCAGCCGCCAGGCTCACCAGAAAGGACTGCTTGGCCTCGTCGGTGCTTTCGATGCCTTTAGTGTCGAACTTGCCCTGCTGCAGGCTGCTGTGCATGATGTTGACGGCACTGGTCACCCCTCTCTGGAAGTCCTGGAAGGTCGTGGCCGGAAAGCCCTGCTTTAGTTTGTTGTACAGAACCTCCCTACGGGGCAAGCACAACGTGCCAGGGCTTAGAGCAACCACGGCAAGAAAAGAGCAGAGCTGTGTGCCGCGTCAGGGGAGGAGACAAGGCACAATGGATCTGGTGGAGCTTCCTTACCTGAAGTCGGACTCCAGCTCGGTGGTGGAGTGGTTGATCATGGCGCAGAGGCAGTCTATGCTGGAGCTGGACAGGGCACGCCCGATGCACTTCTTCACTATATAAAACACGTCGTCCACCACGCTGGAGGTGAGCTGGCCCTTCTCACAGCTGTCCATGGCGACAGCCTGCGAGGAAAGCGGTCTCAGCGCCCTGAGCTCGGGGAGCGAAGCTGGCCTTGCAGAGCAGCGGCGTCCCCTCCCCACGCCAGCCTCCCCCTTTCTCCCTGAACCGAACCGCACTGCACGCAGGTACCGCTCGGCGGCCGGAGCCCCACCTTGTTGACAGTCTCCCTCATGAAGTACTGCTCCATGGTGATGTAGTAGCCGATGAGCTCCTGCATGGTGCAGCTCAGCAGGCAGTTGTTGAGGAGCTTGTCCAGGTGTTTCTGGTGCTCTGCAGAACACGAGGCAGAGCCGTCAGCCGAGAGTCAGAGAGCAGCTCCACCTCGCCCCTTGCTGCCTCTCAGAGCCCGGGTCACCGCTCTGCCGCCGGGCAGCCGTGAGGCGCAGACAGCCTGCAGGCACTGGCATTCGGGACGTTACCTTGCTTCACTTCCTCCGAGGCCATAGAGTCTCCCACCTCAAAATCAGCCAGGATTCGCCTCCTGACGAACCGCAGGTAGAGCTCGCTGCGGGCGCTCATCAGCGTGACCTCTGTTAAGATGGGGTCCAGCTCCCTGCAAGGGCACGCCGAGAGTCAAGTATTTTCCCACACTGTATTCACGATCAGGGGAGCTAAGGGATTCACTCCCTACAGCAAATACCTCAAATGCACCTAAAATCAAAATGTCCTGAAAGAATGAGTAGAAGATTCTGTTTCCCTCGTGGATGTGAGCGCAACGGCATTGAAACCACTGCAGTAGGGACTGCAAGACTCTGACCAGCCTGATGCAACTCCAAAATTATCCCTGTGCTGAGGGGAGGTCGGACCAGGGACTTGGAGCAGCCCCTTCCTGCCTCAGGGGGGCCACGGAACCGTTCTCTTTATTTTAGGGATGAAAGAGCACCAGCTCAGAAAGCTGGGATGCACCCACGGGGACTCGGAGTGAACAGTGAGGTTCTCAGAGCACTGTGCTCCAGCCACCGGGTGCAGAGTTAACAGGACCCAGAGCTTTACTCCTGGTTCTGCCACGAACCACCTGCCCAGGGAACTGCTCCATTTCACGGGCTCCAGGGACCGCGCTCTCCCCACTAACGAGGGCAGGGAAGAGCCAAATAAAGCCCCAGTCCCTGATGCGCAGCGATATTCCCAGCCCTCCAGCAACGTTTAGGGCCAAGACTGACTAAAATAACGAGCAAGCAAACAAAGCACCACCACAGAAGCCGTCCTTGTGAAAGGGCAGTGAAGGGCACCTAGCAGCTTTAGCTGCCACAAGGCCTCTGGGAGACGGGGAGAGCTTCCTAAACGCTCCGCGGTGCTACGGCAGAGCAGGGCTGGCAGGTGAGAGAGCAGGAAGAGGTTCTGTCTGTACCTTGGTTCAATCCTCTCTGCAGAAGAGCTTCTCATCATGCTGCTCTGAACCTGCTGGAACTGCAATCACAAGAACGGCAGAGTCATCCACCTTTCCGCTGATGAGCTGGAGTTAACACCGCTCCCCACGCCGTGGCCTAAGGAGGTGCTGCCCCGGGGGGCACTGCAGGACGCGCTCTGGGACCTGCAGCACTTCACCTCTTCCTCTGAGGCAAAGCTCAGCTTGCAGGAAGGGCTGCAGGTGGGAGCTCCAACCGAGGCACGAGGTGCTCACTGCAGTCCTGCACCCAACAGGAGCAGGAACAAGACAGCGGGCAGGGCACAGCGAAAGCACCCTACAGGCCTGCACAGAAGAGAACTCCGTGCCCAGGGCCCACTCGTCACGCTCACAACGAACCCTTTCCTGCAGGAAAAGGACAGCTACAGGCTGGACCCTTCCAGCCACCAGCGCATTTATGGAGCAAAGCGACATTTCTCCTGGCACACAAAGTCAAACTTTGCCACCTCTGCAGCACTCAAAGCCCCACGGAGCCAGGCAGAGGCTGTACCTGGCTGCGTCAGGCAGAACCCACCCCTCTTACCAGCCTGTGGTAGTCCCTCTCTTTGACAAACTTCTCCACCACTTTCTCCACCTGCCGATCGCACTCCCCTTGCAGGTGCTTGATGAGGGTGTACAGCCTCCCCGGCCCGTAGTAAGTCTCCACGATGGGCTGGTGGGTCTCCACAACGCGAGCAATCCCTGCGGGCAGAGGGGAAGCAAGGAGCTGGACTTTGTTCTCTCAGGAGCAAGAGAGCAAGAAACCCTTGAACCGGCGAGCAATCTCCCCACACGCAGAGGAGCACCTTCAAAGAGGAGCGTCAGGGTGTCTGCGAAGATGACGGCAGCTCGACGGTCGCTCATGTCTGTCCCCATCACCAGCTGCAGGTTCTCCTCTGCTTTTTTGGCCACCTGCATGACGACAGGACCAGTCGCAAGCCTCCAGCAAACCCACAGAGAGACCAGCCAGCCAGCAGCGGGCTCTGTGCTGACACCAGGAAGCCTACGCCGAGGCCCAAAAGGTAGGGGCGAGCTGAACCGAAGGCCAGATGGCTTCAAACACTGACCAGCCCGAGCCGGGACACGAGAGACTGGAATTTGCTTCCCCCCAGGCACCGTATGTTTCACGGAATGCGTTACCTGCTTGCAGAGGTACTCTGAGAACTTGCTCAGCCCCTCTTCGTGTAAGCCCAGCAGGGGGAAGATCTTGAAGAACCGTTCCACCTGGGGCAGGTCTCCCTGCTTCATGGCTGTGTCGAACTTCTCCGTGACAATCGCCTTCAGGCGCTGCTCCGACTGCTGCAGGAGCTTCAGGTTGGCATCAATTATGCCGCCTGCGAGAGGAAAGGGAGAAGCTACATCACGATGCCCGCACCCTGCGAAGGGCTTCCTCTTCTCCTGACAGAGAGACCACGGCCGTGGTGCCCCAGGGCAGGAGGCAGCTCCTCCACCCGAGGAGCACTTGACCCCAACCACTCTTCAAAGGCTTCCATCTCTATCATACCCGGGATTTGTGCCCACCACTGGACGTTCCGCCTCGCCCACTGGGCTGAGGCTATCTGGAAGACCACGCAGGCCCAGCTATCTAGCTGGGAAGGTGCCGCACCAGCCTCGCCTCCTTACCTTCCTTGCCCTGACGACTGAGCTCAATCACCGACTTGTCCAGACACAGGTAGCGATGGATGTGAGCTGCTGCTTGCTCGTAATCCTCCTTCTGCAGGGCTGTCTGAACTCCATCCATGCAGAACTTGAGGTCCAGTATGTCGTCAGCTCTCTGAATGGCCTGGTAGAGTCGGTTCTGCAAGAAAGGCAACTGGTGAGGCCTCCTGCCGCAGGCCAGAAAGAGAATCAGGAAGAAAAGACAGAACACAGCACCAGGGGGAAAAAGACTGAAGCAGACCAAAGCGATGCTTCCCTGCACAACCAACACCTGCCTAAGCAGAAACCCCAAACTGCTTAAAGTTGTGAGTCCAGTGAATCTGGAAGGAGATGGGCGTTTGCCCATCAAAGCTCAGCCCGAGCTCACAGACTGTACTCCAGCAGGCAAAGACACACATTTCTCTTTGCCAGACACAGCATGAGCAGGCACAGGGGTCAGGACACACAGGCCGGAAGGCGACACCTGCTCGGTGCCGGTACCTTGGCCAGGTCAAGCTGCCGGACTTTGCTGCTGACATTCTCAGCCAGGTTGCAGGTGAAGGTGATCATGCCCGCCAGCTGCTGGGCGTCCCCCTCGATGAGCTGCANAAAAAAAAAAAAAAAAAAAAAAAAAAAAAAAAAAAAAAAAAAAAAAAAAAGAAAAAAAAAAAAAAAAAAAAAAAAAAAAAAGATGCAAAGTGAACATGGGAGAAAGCGGGTGTGTGATTGTGAAAGGGATCGGCCTGCTCTGGGCAGCCTCCCCTCCAGCACCAAGGGCGGGTTTGGGTGTCACAGTGTAAGGACACAAAANGGGGGGGGGGGGGGGGGGGGCAGCAAAGATGGGGAAGGGTCTGAAGAGCGGCTGAGGGCCCTGGGTTTGTCAGGCCCGGTGCAGAGGAGGCTGAGGGGAGGCCTCAGACAGCTCCCTGCCAGGGCAGCGGAGGGGCGGGCGCTGAGCTCTGCTCTCTGGGGACAGCGACAGGGCCCGA
>VXAV01007707.1:2065-24284 GCA_013399715.1 Alectura lathami | reverse complement strand
GGGGAGGCCGCCCGGGCTGCGCGGCCTGAGCGGGCACCGAGGGTGGGTTCTGGGCCTGCAGAACCCGGCGGAGCGGGAACGGGTGCGCGGCGGCTTCTGTGAGGCTCGGCCCTTCCCCGCGGTGTGCCCGGGGGAAGGAATCGCCGCGGGCACTCGCTCCCAGCCGGGACGGCTGGAGTGCGGCGGCACGGGGCAGCCTGCGGAGGGATTTGCTGCCTTCTCTTTGTTTGTGATAACGTAAATTCGTGTGAGCTGTCAGTTCTGCGCCTCGGCGGTGGGTTTGTCCGGGCAAGGAGTTACTGTGCTCTGCTCGTTGCAGGTTCAGTGGAGCTGGGTGAGGTGAAGCCAGCCCGCTGCCAGGATGTTCCTCTACAACCTCACCTTGCAGCGTGCCACTGGCATCAGCTATGCCATCCACGGCAACTTCTCAGGTAGCTTGCTCCATCCTGTAATGTCTCTGCTCGTTTTCCTGACCTGCTAAACCATGCTCTCGTAGTACGCCCCACCTCTCCACACTTGGTCATCAGGAAGCTTTGCCACCTTCCTCACAGTGCTGCTGGTGGCTGCTCGCTCTGCCGCTCACCCTGCGCTGTGCTCTGTGTCCCTTAGGAACCAAGCAACAAGAAATCGTCGTGTCCCGGGGCAAGATCCTGGAGCTGCTCCGCCCGGACCCCAACACGGGGAAGGTTCACACCCTGCTGACGGTGGAGGTGTTCGGGGTCATCCGCTCCCTGATGGCCTTCCGCCTGACCGGCGGCACCAAGGACTACATCGTGGTGGGCAGCGACTCGGGGCGCATCGTCATCCTGGAGTACCAGCCCTCCAAGAACGTCTTTGAGAAGATCCATCAGGAAACCTTTGGCAAGAGCGGCTGTCGCAGGATCGTTCCGGGCCAGTACCTGGCCGTGGACCCCAAAGGGCGAGCTGTCATGATCAGTAAGTGGGTGTGGGGCTTGTGTTCGTGTTTTTTTTGTTTGTTTGTTTGTTTGTTTGTTTTTTGGTTCCTGTCTGGGAGTTAAGAGCTTTGGAGGAAGTTTCTGGGAGGTGTAACTGGAAGTGTTCCTTCCCAGGCAGTTTGTTAGGCTGTGGGCACATCAGGGAGCACACAGACCCTCGGAATGGTTCCTTGGTGCCGATGGAATTGCACAAGTTGATACTAACATTGAGCCAAAAGAAACTGTGGTGTCTGACAGTCCCAATGTCTGGGAGAGGAGCTGGGTCGGCAGTGCGGTCAGCCCCCCAAGCCTGAAATAATGTTGTGAATTCATGTCTCTTCTCTGAGATGCATCGTGGAGACGACCAGATGCACTTCTGATCAGGCTAAGGGTACACCTGGGTGGGTCTCTGTAAGGCTTGCCCTGAGGCGTCGCGGTTGGCTGACCAGCCCTGCTGGCAGCTGCCAGCCTCCTGAAGGGAGAGCAGGCACCGCAGCTCGCGACTCTTCCCAGCTTGCTGAGAGCAGGGCTGGGTGGTGCCGGGTGGGCTGGAGCCACTGCTTGTGCCTGGAACATTAAAACTGGGACTTCTGGAGCTGGCTGGTGGCTCAGGGCTGAGTACCAGCTGCAGAAGCAGCGCTGACGTTCTCTCGGAGCTTTGTGTTGGTGTGGGGGTGCAGGCGTGCTCTCATCACCCTTCCCCTGCAGGTGCCATCGAGAAGCAGAAGCTGGTGTACATCCTGAACAGGGACGCCGCCGCCCGGCTCACCATTTCCTCCCCGCTGGAAGCCCACAAGGCCAATACCTTGGTCTACCACGTGGTGGGAGTCGACGTGGGGTTTGAAAACCCGATGTTTGCTTGCCTGGAAATGGATTACGAGGTGAGGAGAGCTTGGTCGCGCCTCGCTGTCTTTGCGCTTTGTGACTGCTTTCCTGGCCTTTCGCTGCGCCTGTCTGGAGGCAGGGAATGTTGGCTGCCATTGCTGTCTGGGATCATTTTTACTTCTTTCAGTCTTCCCCGCTTCTCATCTTACCTTTAGGCAGAGCTGGAAATCTCTCATCTTGTTTCAAATCTCAGCGTGTTTTCACAAAACACTTGCTTCAGTTGCGCCATGTGCTCGTGCTTTGCATTTTAGGAAGCAGACAATGATCCAACAGGAGAAGCAGCAGCCAACACACAGCAGACCCTGACATTCTATGAGCTGGACTTGGGTTTGAACCATGTCGTCAGGAAGTACAGCGAGCCCTTGGAAGAGCACGGCAACTTCCTCATAACAGGTACCGCCCCCTGTCTGCCAGCTCGTTGTGCCGCGGGTCTGCTCGGTTCCTACTCCACAGGGAGCAGCATCACGGTGCTGGGAGCTGTTTGGGCAGCAGCCTGCGCCGGCAGGGTCAGTCCGCTGGTGAGCCAGGACACGAGGGATCAAACAAGCGTGCCGGACGTTGCGTCGTTTGTTTTCCTCCTTCCTGGCCCCTCGGCTCGCTCTGCCCCGTTTTTGATGCAGGAAGCTGTGTCCGGCGTTTGCCCTCATTGGGGATGTTTCTTTGGTCATGTTTCAGTTCCTGGCGGTTCGGACGGACCCAGCGGGGTGCTGATCTGTTCAGAAAACTACATCACGTACAAAAACTTCGGTGACCAGCCTGATATCAGATGCCCAATTCCCAGGAGACGGGTGAGAATCTGGGGGTTCCTCCCTTACCCTTTCGATAAGGCGATCTTTGTCCCTGCTGAGGGAATCTGCCTGCATCGGAGGGGATCCGGAGTAATAAAAACAGCGTTAGGAGTCTGCTAGCCTGTTGGCTGCCCACATAGCCTGACGTGATGAGTTTCCTTCATGTCTCTTCTCTGAGATTGGTGCTGGAGATACCCCAAAAGCTCTGAGCAGGCTGGGGCGGGGTGGCTGGGGTGGTGGGCCGACATCCTGCACGCACGGGGGTTCGCCAGCTGCTCTGCTGCACCTGGGGCCGCTTCCTCCCGCCGCCCTGTTGTGGTTTGTGCTCTGGCAGAGCTTTAGGCGCCTGCCAAAGCACAGAAGCTGGCAGCTGTTTGTACTGAAAACTAATGGTGTGCTGTCGGCCCTGGGTACCTGTGGCTTCAGTCAGTGAAACCGCGTCCGTGCTCGTTGGGTTGGTCTGTTCCACTAGGCTGTGCCTTCTGTCCTGACAGAACGACCTGGATGACCCAGAGAGAGGCATGATTTTTGTCTGCTCTGCGACTCACAAGACCAAGTCCATGTTCTTCTTCCTGGCCCAGACAGAGCAGGGCGACATCTTCAAAATCACTCTGGAGACTGACGAGGACATGGTAAGCCCCGTGTGGGAGCACCAGAAGCGCTCGCTGGGAAGAGTTCTTTGTCCGCTGTTCGGCCTGATTCTCTCGAGTGACAAATCCTGAATGTTTTGGCTTTAGCTGTGCAGTGCTAGACCCCAGCTGTAACTGCTGCTTGTGCAGAGGCAGTGCAAGGCTTACAAAGTTCTTGTCTACATGCAGTACCCCTCTTTTGGCAAGTTCAGGTGACTGGCCTGGTACAGCTGCTCTGAGAGTAGAAGCAGCAGACGGGAATTGAAGCAGCTTGCCCTGGTATTGTGTGGTGAAAAGATTGCTGCTGCAGTGAACCAGGTGGCTTTTTTTTTTTTTTTTTTTTTGAGTAAATGTTGAATGTTAGTTCCACCTGCATCTAAATGTATCAAATTCGGTGCGAAGGGTGGACGTGCAGCATCCCGAAGCCGCTTGAGTGTTTGAGTGCTTTGCTCAGAGGTACTGTGACGGTGTCAGGTATAGAAGTTTGCTCAGGACAGTTAATTCTGCACATGTGGAGAATGGCTGGTGTTCAGCATTACAAAAACCGAAGCGAACACCTTCTTTCCGTTAGGCAGCTGGCTGTTTTCACACCCACCTGTGTATTTTCCAAAACGACTCAGTCTTTCAAAAGCCAGACAGCCTTAGGATAAAGCAGAAGGCTTTCTTACCAAGTCGCGCGGGTACAGCTTCAGCTCCGTGCTAATGCTGTCGCATCCTCCTCTGCTCTCAGGTGACAGAGATTCGGCTGAAGTACTTTGACACTGTCCCCGTGGCCGCTGCCATGTGTGTGCTGAAGACGGGGTTTCTCTTTGTGGCGTCTGAATTTGGAAACCAGTGAGTAAACAGCTTCACACCAACATTTTCCCCCCAGAACAGGCAGTTTCTGTTCAGGGCTGCAGGCTGACCCTTGGCTCCACTGAACCTACAAAGGCAGCGTCTCAGCTGTGGTGGGTGGATGAACCCGTTGTTCACGTGGCTGGAGCAGAACAATTGGTTTGTCCTGTGACTGAGCAGGGGAATTTCCTTGTTGCTGAGCCCACATTCAGCACTGTAGCGCAGGGAACAGGAGGTGGCCTGGTGTTGCAATAGGTGACAGCAGATGGGGTTTTGTCGGTAACTGTACAGCCCTTTCCTTCACAGGAGCACTCCTGAGGGCTTTCTGGTTTCACATTGAGGGGTGCAGACTGTCCCAAAGATTCCAAAAAGACTTTGCAAGCCTTTGGGCTTTGCAGCTGTGTCCTCCCAGGGATGGAGATGACCGCTCCTCTGCCTGCGTGTGCAGAGTCAGCCGCCAGGGGGAGCTCCCAGCAGGGCGCTGGCGTGGCTCTGAGACCCCTGTGCGAAGCAAGCTTTTCAGGAAGCCGTATTCCTTGGAGCTTTATTAAAAACAGGAAGTAACTGCTCTGTCTTTCTGGGTTTATTTTTCTCCTCTGCGGTGTAACATGATTACTGTGTTATTTGGGCTCACGAAATGAAAGGGGGAGTGGGGCTAAAAATAACAAGGGGAGAATATTCCAATAAAACACATCACTGGAGTCGCAGCCTCCGTCCTTGGCCTTGCTTGTAGCCTCAGCTGTCAGTGCTCGGCTCTTGCACTGCAGGGTAAACAGAAAACACTGACACCTTGCCCCTGACAGCTACAAACGAGACCTTGCTTTCGGTTAGTTATTTGTTTAGCGGGCATCTGACAGGAAGCAAACAATGCCTAAGGCTGAATTTCCCTAGCTGTCCAACACAGGGAAGGCTTTCCACCCCACTGCTGGCTGAATGTTTGGCTTAGCTCCGCTGAGAGAAGGCTCCATGCCGTGAACCTGCTGTTCCCCTGGCTTTCTGCAGCTACCTGTACCAGATAGCTCACCTGGGGGACGACGACGAGGAGCCGGAGTTCTCTTCCGCCATGCCCTTGGAGGAAGGAGACACATTCTTCTTTCAGCCACGGCCCCTCAAGAACCTGGTGCTGGTGGATGAACTGGACAGTTTGTCCCCTATTCTGTGCTGTCAGGTACGTTGCTGCCAGCTGGCTCCCTGAAGGGATCGCTGGCAGTGGCGGGGCTGTCTGTGCTGCACTCCGTGCTGATAGAAGGGCAGGCCTGCTGCGTTCCCAGCCAGCTGCCCAAGGCCAGTGCCTGGCCTGGCAGCCTTTGGTTGCTGTGGCGGTCGGTACAAGTGTCAGGGTGTGTGGTGTCAGCCAGCAGCGCGTGCTGGTCCTTGCTGACCATGACAGTCCGCTTCTCCTCTGGTGCGGTTGAAATTCGACGTTCTTCCAGGGCTGCAGCATGGCACGTATGGCTTGGTTTTATTTTCTCTTCTGTGATGCAGCTTTTCTTTGCCTTCCCCCCCCGCAGATAGCGGATCTGGCCAACGAGGACACGCCCCAGCTGTACGTGGCCTGCGGTCGGGGCCCCCGGTCGTCTCTGAGGGTTCTGAGGCACGGGCTGGAGGTAAGGCTTCCAGCACAGCAGAGAAACAGCTTGAGGAGCAGGGAATGGGGGGGACATCCCAGGCAGCCAGGGTGCTGTGAGGGAGGGATTCTTCTTTTGCTGTAATCTGGAGGGAGAGCAGCTCTCCAGGTTTGTGCCTTGCCACTGTTCTCCCAGTGGCCTTGCCAGCTGCTGCCCCGCTGGCTGGGGACGGCGGCCTTGTTTTAGGGCTGCCCATCTGGAGCTCCGGTGTTGCAGTAGCACAGCTGGATGGCTTCTGCACATCTGGGGGAGCAGAGGGCGTCAGAACCGGGAATCGGTTAGCTTCCCTGCCCGGTTGTGGGAGAGCTCACAGGCCGCTGATTGTTTACTGCAGTAATACCGTAGGAAGTCTAAACATCTGTTGTCAGGAGATCCCGGTTCCTCTTTCTCTTAGGTGTCAGAAATGGCTGTCTCGGAGCTGCCCGGTAACCCCAACGCTGTGTGGACCGTGAGGAGGCACGTTGAAGGTACGCGGTATTTTGCTCAAGCACAGGGAAGTGATGTGCTGTTTTTTGTTGTTGTTTGTTTGTTTTTTTTTCCAGTGCTTTTTGTTTGTGTGGGTGTTTTGCCACCGCCTGTCTGTACCTAAAGCCACCCTCTGGCCCCTAGAATTGGGCAGTTTGTCTGTTGGACAAGGACACTGCCCACAGCTGCATCCATCAGCTGTGCAGGTACGGCCTGAAGCTGCAGAACTCCTCCTCCTTGCCCAGCTCCCACAGGTTTCTGCTCTGACAGCAGTAGGCAGCGATGATGCTTTCTGTTGGAGCACACTTGCTATTTTTCATGTGTGTGTTGACAGCTGCAGTAGTCAGCTCTTTGTGAGAGGGTGGGATCCAAATTACAGACCAAAACAGATAAATCATCAGTAGCATCTATTCTATTTTCCCTCCGTGCGTATCTGTAAGGAAAGGAGCCTGTCTGGGCTGGGACACGCTGCCTGTTCAGGAGCCCAGCAGGGCGCAGGGTGCTGCTCGTTCCAGGAAGTTCAGTTATTGAAACTGGCAACATGCACCGGGTTGTGGGTTTGTTTTTCCTACCTGATCTGAAATAATGAGTTTGCCTTGTAAAAGTGTGAGAGGAAGCGTCCTGCCTTTCTGTTGGAGGTGAGAACAAGTCCTTAGCAATACCTAAAAAGCCTGAGACGAAACTATTTGAGGTACTGACAAGTCCCCAAGATTACTTTGAGGCAGCTCACGTTTTGCAGAGGCTTCCTGTAGTTCTGTGCCCTTGGTGTAGAAATGCCAGACCTGGAGTGGAGACCTCAGCCTTCTGTGCTCACATGGTAGCTTGTTTTCAAGCAGAGCTAGAGCAGCGCATCTTCCAGGGAGCCTGTAACCTGTGGGGATTTCAGACCTTGCTGCGGGATGTTCCTTGCCGTTTGAGACCTGCTGGGTTCTGTGCTGGTGTTCTGACACTCGCGTGCTGCCTGAGCAGCGTGGAAGGAGCGCTGAGTGGGGAGTGCCTGCGAGTTCCCCAGAAACAGAAGGGAACAGAAGGAGCGTGTTTCCCTCGTTCATACCAAAACCACGTGCTTTTTCTTGAAAAGAGGTGTTCCAGTTTGTTAGAGGCAAATCCATGCTCCTGTCTTCTGGAAGAGAAGTTGGTAACATTCTCTCCTTTGAGAGACTGAGGCTTCTGACTTCACTTCAGAATTTTAAAACCTTTCCTGTGGGGGTTCCAGAGGATGACTTTGGCTTTCAGCAGGTGTTTTCAGGGGCTGCTGTGAGCCGCCGTACTTTCTGAACATAGAACTAGACAGGTTCTGTAAAACCAATCACCAAGCTTCAGCTCTTTGAACTCCCAGCCAGTTTCAGCGGGTTTTCATCAGGAGGACTGCACAGGTGCTGTTCCTCTGAGCGCTCAGTTTGCAGCGGCGGGTTGCCTGGCTCTCTGGATGCCACGGCATGCTCTGCTGTGAGACGCATCCAGCTTTGCAGCCCTCAAAGCCAACACTAACCCTGGCTGGTAGGTGGTGATACACACTACCAATACCAAGCCTTTTTTTTTCTTCCACAGGTGGCTGGTGGTGGAGGTGCTGATCACCACAGGTGTGTACCTACTGCTAGGGGCTGCTGAGCTGTCCTGCAGAGTAATCCCAAAGTCTTGGGGCTACTTTTATGCTAAGCTTGTCAGTCCGTGAATTCTGGAAGCTGTTGTGTAGCTGGAGATTGTTGCATTTGTACTTCTGTAGCTGAGGAGTAGAAAGCAACTCCCATTCCATCTCAGGATCTCTGGGGAACAAGATAGCGGGCTGTGTCTCTGCAGAGCGGTCAGTTCTGGCTGAAATCAGAGGTGTGCGCATCTCAGGGGGGTTTGCAGCTCCCCGCAGTGCTGAGGGTCAGCTCCCAGGCAGGCTGGTGTTGCTTTGTCCCTCAGAGGAAATGCTCAGGTACGCCTGGAGCACCTGTAGGTGCTGCAGGCGTGGGACTGCCCATCGGACAGAGGTGGGTGGGATTTGGACCAACCCCCTTTGGGTTGCAGGGAGCCAGGTGGGAGCTGAGCCCCGACAGTCTGCGCTCCCCGCCTGGCACTCGCTGCCCAAAAAGCAGGGTGCGGGGAGTCGCAGCTGCAGCCTTCCTGCAGCAGTGACCAGGAGCCCAGGGAACGTGCTGTCCTCCCATCAGCAGCTCTTCAGGGGGAATAGTCTTGAACCTTGTTGCTGCTTGCATGTTTGGCTGCTGACCCTATCTGAGCTGGTGGTGGCTGTGTTTGCGTCCATGCAAAGTCAGGGGCTGTGGGGCATGGAGAGCCTGCGTCGGGCATGGAGAGCCTGCGTCAGGCCTGGAGTGGCTCCCAGCGTGGCATTCTGGTGGGCTAGCTCGAGCTGAGGTCGGGACAAGCAGCACAGAGGGCAGCAGTGTCGCGTTCATGGGCTGGCACGTGATGTGGGTGTAACGGATCGTGAGGTGTGCGGGAAGCTGCAGGAGCCCTGCAGGGGAGGCACAGGAGGGTGAGTCCAGCTGCGGCCCCCGGAGTCGTTAGGATGTCCTTGCCAGCTGGAAGGAGCTGCCTGGGGCAGTTAGGATGGTGACAAATGTCTCTCAGGTCCTGTGTCTGCACCCACAGTAACGTGTGTGTCCGAACTGCGGGCAGCCCGATGCTGTGCTTGGAATTGCGCAGAGCTGGGGAGATATCTTTGCATATTAAAGCAGATGGTTCTTTTTTTAACTGAGAATACTCTCAGTGTGCCCCAGGGATTTAGTCTCCTTAATTTCAGCTGGGCAGTTCTCTAAAGCAAAACTGTGTTGTTGGAATCTGCATGAATGCGTCTTATTCACCGGCCTCATTCTGGTAAACCAAACCCTTTCTTTGAAAGGCTCCAGCAGAGAGGCAGTAAGCAACACTGCTGGACTTGAGGCAAAAATGCACTTGTCACTGCTGCCGACACAGAATTAAAGACTTTCTGTAATAGAAGCAAAGCAGGGAAAAGAAAGAGCTGGGAGGCTGGAGAGGAGGTAGGAACGAGTTTTCCTTTGGATTGTCCTGCTCCAGGCCACGTGGTTCAGCCCCCAGCTGGGCCGTGGTGGTTTGTCATGAGAACGGCAGCCCCCAGGGAGAGAGGAGCAGCTCTCGAAGTTTGGGAAGCGGCGATGCTCTTGGAAACGGAATTTTTGGAACATCCTGTCTGCAAGATATTTATGAATTAAAGGCCAGTGACCTGCTGGAATGGCTGCTTAAAGCAGTCGAGGAATTGTTGTAGGCTTAGGTGTTCAGGAATGCGTGCAGGTTCTGGGAGAAGCTGCTGTTCAGCGTGGTAAATAAACAGTGTGACTGTGCACATCCTCCTGAGCCTCACCAGCTGCTGGTGATGTGGGAGGAATTCTTCTGCTGAGCCGAGTGTTCCAGTAGCTGGCCTTAGTGAGCAGTGCCTGTGTGCAGGTTCAGGTCTCGTTTCCTGTGTTCCCCCGCAGACCCGCTCCTGGGGGTGGGATTGGGGGCACGCTGCGCGCTGGGGGCTGCGATCGCTTCGTGTCACGGGGCAGGGGTGGCTTTAGCTGCACAGAGCTCTTCCATTTGGCCAGAGCTGTGGCCTGCACGCCAGATGCTGGAGAGGAAAGTGATGTTGGTTTTTTTTTTTGTTTGTTTGCTTTAACTTGCATATTTTCAGCTGTATGTAAGAGCTTTGTTGTAAACATGACGCAGCAGATTTGGCAGCACCTTCCTCTGAGCAGGGTGGGTAGGGAAGATCTGTTCCTGAAGGGTTTCAGCTAACCCAGCTCAGTTTAAGGTGGTGTGTGCTGTTTGCTGGCACCCTGTGCTCATCCCAGCCAGAGCTCTGTTTGCTTTCTGTTCTCAGATGCATCAGCTGCTTCTCCGTGCCTGCCACGTGTGCTAGGCACAGTGACAGTGCTGAGGGGCTGGGGCTGGGACAGCTCTCTCGCCCTCGCCTCCGCTCACTCCCTTGTGCTGTGGTGATGTCTGAGCTTTGGGTTGTTTTGGGCTAAAACAGGGAGTTTCTCCTTTTGAGGGAACAGCACTTGCATGACAGCAGTGTCAGAGGTGAGACCGCTCCTCCGAGGCAAGGTTATTTCTCCGCTGAGACTCCTGGTGCCGCTTCCCAACGGGCTGCGTCGTTCCTGTTACTTTCCTTCTTCTGCTTCAGTGAGGCTCTCCTCTGCCTCTCTAATGCCTCTCGCTTGTCGCAGAAAGAAAAAGACAGCGGTGGAGCAGAGCAGTTCCCTTTACCCAGCCCTACTACCCATTTCCCACAAAGTTTCCTTCCTTCCACGCAAGCTATTAAATCTATTTTTATTAGCAGAACTCTTCCACGTCCAAGCTACTGGACTTTCCCAAGCTGTCTCCTTTGAGAGAAGCCAGCGCTGCAGATAATAGCTGCCGTGCTGTCGCTTATTCCAGCAGGAGTAAAGGTCAGGGCTTGCTCTGTCTGCACAGCGTGCTTGGTTCTCATCCTGGGAGCCTGTGTGGACGTCAGCTAGCTGGACTGCTGGTTAGATGGGGGTAGATAGAGCAGATAGATAACCCTGAGCTCTGGTTGTCTGCAGCCTTTCATGATGTGAATGTCAGGCAGGGCTGTGGCCGTGCAGACTCCTGGTCGTAGCACCCATGGTGGGGGAAGAGCCTTAAAGGCTTCAGACCCTGTGCTGCCTTTGGAAGAAAGCAGGCAGGAGGGTTGTTGGCCGGGCTGCAGAGCATCAGGAGCTGGCTGCGTCCAGATCATCGCTCGACCCCTGGCTCAGCCCTCGCTGTTTGGAGCCCAGCAGCGATGGCTTTGGTACAGCGTGTCCTAGGACGAACTTGCACAACATTGCCAGCAGATGTAATTGTCACTGGAATTCTGCAGAGGAGCGACTGCTAGACATCTGTCAGGCGGTTAATTTCAGCAGGAGGCCTTGCGATTCTTTACTCAGCAGCCTTTTTTTTTTTTTTTCCCCCCTGTCTCCTTTGCCCAGATGAGTTCGATGCCTACATCATCGTGTCCTTCGTCAACGCCACGCTGGTGCTGTCCATCGGAGAGACTGTGGAAGAAGTGACTGACTCCGGGTTCCTGGGCACTACACCTACCTTGTCCTGCTCTCTGCTGGGGGATGATGCTTTGGTACAGGTAATGGAAAGTGCTTCTGGCATCTCCGCAGACGCATGTGTGCGTGCTGCGCAGCCGTGGTTCCTATGGTAGTACAGCACGTGCCGCGCCAGAAGGGGTGGATTGGGAGGGAATGCCACTTGGCCTTCCTGTTTCCTATCCTACTGGTGAAACTGGGCCAGCTGGGAGTGCTCCTGGGCTCCCTCAGTAGCTCTTTGGCGTAGCTCAGGGATGAACCACTTCCACCCGGCGAGCGGCTTTGCCCTGGTTGCGTGTGTTGCGCTGTGAGTAGGTCGGTGCTGCCAGGAGCAACGCTTACTCTTGGCTTTTGTGTCAGAATCAGAAGTGGAGCAGGAGCTGGGGAGGGATGGTAAATCCAGCGATGGCCACGGCCTTTGTTCCCTCAGGTGTACCCAGATGGCATCCGGCATATCCGAGCAGATAAGAGGGTGAACGAGTGGAAGACACCAGGCAAGAAAACCATTGTGAAATGTGCCGTGAACCAGAGGCAAGTGGTGATAGCACTGACGGGAGGAGAGCTGGTGTATTTTGAGATGGACCCGGTACGTGCCTCAGTGTCATGAGGGAGTTGGGAGGAGCGTGGGGCCTGGCAGAGATTGATCCCTGATCAGACCTGCAGCAGAGGGTGCTGGAGCGAAGAGCCCCTCTGGAAGGGGTCGGTCAGACCTGGGCTGTGTCGGTTAGGTGACAGCCAGAGTCTCTGAAGTTTGTAATGAGGCTGGAAATTGTGAGCTTCTCTACTTCTGTCCTGGTTCTGTGAACTGTAGGTGAAATAAGGCTGTAAAGAACGGTTAAAAATAGTAATAATAATAATAAGCCTCTCGTGTTCTTCTATCTCAGTCAGGGCAACTGAATGAGTACACAGAGAGGAAGGAGATGTCGGCTGACGTGGTCTGCATGAGCCTGGCCAACGTCCCGCCCGGGGAGCAGCGCTCCCGGTTCCTCGCTGTTGGGCTGGTGGACAACACCGTCAGGATTATTTCCCTCGACCCTTCGGTGAGCAGCAGCTCTGGTTTTGCCTCTGCCCTTCCCGCTGGCTTGAGGTGTTCAGACGGGTGCTGCAGAGCTGGGCTGTCCTACTGTCCTTCCGGGCTCCCCAGATGCAGCTTGAATCCCCGTCTTGCCGTGGCAAGCCCTGCTGACTGCTGCTGCCTGCTTGCCTCCCCCAGGACTGCCTGCAGCCGCTGAGCATGCAGGCGCTGCCTGCGCAGCCCGAGTCGCTGTGCATTGTGGAGATGGGCGGCACCGAGAAGCAGGACGAGCTGGGGGAGAGAGGCTCCATTGGCTTCCTCTACCTGAACATTGGACTGCAGGTGAGAGGTGCCTGCCTGGTCCTGCCAGGCGTGCCGTGGGGAGATTTCCTTGCGGGACAGGTTGTTATCGAGCCTTTGTTGTCGGAGTGCGGCAGCACGGAGCCTGGCTGTTCCCTCATGTTACAACATGCATAACAACCGTGACTGGGGAATTCACCCTGTGACTTAGCAGATCTGCAGGTTTCCCCATACATTCCTAGGCTCAAGGCAGCATGTTCTCCCAGGCTTTGTGTAGGACAAATTGTGTTTTTCCCCTTCCAGAAGGAGGGCAAGTTCTAAACGTTTCTGGGTGAAACGTTGCTGGACAGTTCTTCAGAAACTTGCCTGTAGGGCAGAGTATCAAAGAAGTGACTGCCCACAACCGCAGGCTCTGCTGCAATAAATCTGCTGCTGCACAGGGTTCATTGTATGCGGTACCGGCTCTGTGATCCTTTACCAAAAATGTTGTTTTGACAATTCGACATGTGGTAAAAATAATCGGAGCGCTCTCAAGCTTGATGTCAGAATGCAGACTTAGGGAGCATGGGGTTTGGGGGTGGATGCCTTGTACCAGGAGGGATTAGGAAATGGAGTCAGTCCTCGAGTTTTTTGTGGCTTATGTGATGTTCCAGACTTCCCTGTCTGCCTTTATTTTATCTTTTTTAAAACAGTAATTCCTTTCTGCCCCTTGGGAGTGCGCAGGAGCTATGGCTCACACCAGTATGAGCCAATTTAGCGTTGGCAGGAGGGGGTTGTATCAGGAGCTAGGAAAACAAACACCTAATTCTTCAGAAATTGCCTCTTCTGTTTTGAGTAACACCAAGGCTGGGCCTGGTTATTTCCTTTCTGTAACCACGCTCTAACTTTGATTCCCTGGTGCCAAGAATGGCGTGCTGCTGCGAACCGTCCTTGACCCGGTTACAGGCGATCTCTCCGACACCAGGACCCGGTACCTCGGTTCGAGGCCTGTGAAGCTCTTCCGAGTCCGAATGCAGGGCCAAGAAGCGGTGAGCAAGCCCCAGGGGGTGGACCCAGAGCCCAGTGCAGCACCCCGGTTTTCCTTACTGGCCTGCAGGGTGGGGATGCAGCCTTGCAGCATGGCTCTGGTGAGGGTGGGAAGCAGAATGACTTCAGCGTGGAGCTGCCTGGCTCGCGGCTTGCTCCTCCACGTGTTATTGTCGGTATTCCCCGTGCTTCTGAGGAGACGATGTGTAATGCTGCCCTGCTTCCCTGACTTGGGAGTCATCTGACCTGCAGACCCTATTTTTCAGCTTGTCAGGAAAGCTCCCTGCAGATTCTTTGGCACAGAGACACTGAAAAGGCCCGTCTTGCCCGCCTCAGTGAGCGGCCTGAAGGAGCCCCGCGCTCCTTGACCGCTTGGTGCAGTTCACGGCCATCTTCTCTCTAGCCAGGGTCTAGGAAGTTGTCATGCATGGTTCAAGGAAAATATTTGCAGGGTTTGGCACAGAGGGGAGAACATGTTTCATGGGAAGTGCCACATATTAGCCTTCCTGATGGGACGCTGGGGAGATCAGCCACCCCCTCCCTGACTCATTTTTGGATAACACCTTCGGGGTTGAGAAATGCTGTCGGTCAGCAGAGGGGGCTGGGTCTGGGGATCCGAGCTCTGCTCTGGTATTCGGTACACCGAGTGCCTCTCTGACCGCCTGCCCCTCTGCCAGCTCTGACTTGGAGATGAGGTGCTTTGCAGTGCAGGCAGAACATCCTCGTAGGGAACTGGGTGCTTTTCTGCGCTGAGACCAGCCTGAATTCCTTGTCTGGCAGCGTGGGGAGAAAAAAACACTGCCGGTGGCCAGTCAGCGTTTGGTTTGGGGCAGCCTGTGAGTGTTCCATCGTCATTCCAGCCTCTGCCCCTAGAAAGTGAAGGTGCACTGAAGCTGAGTTAGGTGTACAGACCTGAGGAGCTAGAGATCCACCAGCTCTGTTTGCCTTAATTGGCTGAAAACAGGCTGCTGCTTTTATTTAAGTAAATGTCACTTCAAAGCAGAGTGCTGCAGTGCTCGAATTGTGATGAAGCAGTATTTATTTTATAAAGCCTGTTCCCATTAGAAGATGCTACTGTTTGGAAAAAAAAAAAAAAAAAAAAAAAAAAAAAAAAAAAAAAAACGATGAAAGTGTTTGTTGATCTTGGCCTTTACAGATAAAACGTTTTTTTTATTGTGCCTTGGTTGGTGCCGTTGCCTTGATCATGTTGTAAAGTCCCTCTCTGTGCCGTACCCAATTTGCAGAAAAAACTTTCTCTTGAAAGCAAGCGTTGTTTCTGGAGGTGTGCTCTGAGCTGGGTGAAGTCCACCCTCAAGAATTCCCTTTCTGTGGTGGCTAAGTCCAGCTGCTGCGCTGCTCACTGATGTGCTCTCGCTCATACTGCAGAGCACAGCCTTGCTCCCCCCGACCCATGCCAACCCTGCCGTGCTGTGTCTCTGCCAGGTGCTGGCCATGTCGAGCCGTTCCTGGCTCAGCTATTCCTACCAGTCCCGCTTCCACCTCACCCCCCTGTCCTACGAGACGCTGGAGTTCGCATCTGGTTTCGCCTCTGAGCAGTGCCCCGAGGGCATCGTAGCCATTTCCACAAACACCCTGAGGTAAGAGGGGAGGGGGAGCACCAGTGCTTCTGGGCCGGGCTGGCTGGCAGGGGAAGGGGTGGTGAATTCTCACAAGGCCTTCAGGGGAAGGAGGGAAGTGACCTGAGGCATGCCAGGGATGTTTTTGCTGGCTTTGCCCCTCTCCTCGAATCGATGCGCTAGTGGCTGTCTGGCCTGAGAGAAGCAGCCAGTTCCGTGGACCTAAAGCTCAGCTCTGGCCTTCTTCTTCTGGATAGTGGCTTTTGGGCTGTGTTGAACGTGTGTCACGTCTTTGTCCCCCAGGATTTTGGCTCTGGAGAAGCTGGGGGCAGTCTTCAACCAGGTTGCCTTCCCCTTGCAGTACACACCCCGCAAGTTTGTCATTCACCCTGAGAGCAACAACCTGATCATCATTGAGACGGACCACAATGCTTACACGGAGGCCACCAAGGCACAGAGGAAGCAACAAATGGCTGAGGTACCTGGGGTGGGGGCAGGCACGCAGATCCACTCCCCAGAGGAGGCTGACACCCCTGGGAAGCCTCACCGCTCGTTGGTTCCCAGCTGACAGTTTTTTGTGCCCGTATCTAGGTGAAGGGGCTGAAGGGAGGGACAGTCTGCCTCAGGGCGCGAATTTTGGCAGCCCGCAGTCCTTCTGAAGCTCCTTTCTTGGGGTGTTGTTATGGCAGGCTTTAAAACTTGCCCGCTGGGGGACATTGCTGCTTGCATAATGCCATGCCCTGGGTTTCCCGTGGCAGCTGGAGGATGTTTGCATTTCAGTGGGTTCTTATCTTCAGTCTGCTCAGTGCTGTTGTTGCTTTGGAGAAGCAGTTCCCCAGACAGCTGCCCCTTGGGCAGGGAAGGGTTGACAGCACTGCGCTCTGAGCCACGGAGCACTGCTGGGGGGTGAGCTGAGGGCAGGATGGAAGCCTGGGGACTCAGTGGGTTTGTGCCTTCCCAGGCCATACCTTGCTCTGGACCACATGGGCATAGGGCAGAGCGTTGGCAGGTCTGGAAGGAAATGCTCTGAGCTCTTCTTCTGCCCCCCTGCCCTTTGACGTGCCGTAGGAAATGGTGGAGGCTGCGGGCGAAGACGAGAGGGAGCTGGCTGCGGAGATGGCTGCAGCCTTTCTGAACGAGAACCTCCCTGAATCCATCTTCGGTGCTCCGAAGGCAGGCAACGGGCAGTGGGCCTCTGTCATCAGGGTGATGAACCCCATCCAGGGGAACACGCTGGATCTGGTCCAGCTGGAGCAGAACGAAGCTGCCTTCAGGTGAGGAGCAGTGCCAGAACCTCTGCTGCTGAGGAGCCGTAGGTGTGTGGTTGTTTCCTCATCTCGTTTCCCTCAGCTGTTGCCGAGCTGAAACGCAGACGCAGCATGTTACCAGGAGGCCAGCTGAAATCCCAGAAGCGATTGCCACATGCTTAAAGCTTTTGTCTTGCTCTTCCTTCCCACCCTGTCCTTATCTGTCCGCATGTGGCTCCCAGGGCTGGTGCAGCTCTCCAAATGTGTCAAAGAACAGCACTGGGATGGAAGTGAGAGATGAGAGAGCTGGGAACACGAGAATGTGCTGCTCTCTCTCTCGCTTCCCCTTCTCATCCAGCCTCACTGAGCGCAGACCGGAGGGGCAGGAGGGCGTAGAGGGGCTGTGGGGGCAGGCAGCACGACAGCCGTGAGGAATAACGAGCGCCTCGGCGGGTGGAGCGGCCTTTTTGGGTCACGGCAGCCTAGAAGGCTGGGATTCCACACCTGGCTGAGCTAGGAAATAACAGTGGCAGATGAGGGAGGCTCTGCCTACAGCCTGAGTGGGAGCAGCCTTGGACGAGCAGCTTTGAGTGGAGCTGTGCACATGGCCAAGCAGCGCCCGCCCAGTCAGAGCACACAAGTGATGTCTGGGGCGCGTGTGGCGGGGGGCCGCGGGGCGGTGCCACTGACCCCTGTGCCCTGTCGCCCCCCCAGCGTGGCCGTGTGCCGCTTCTCCAACACCGGGGAGGACTGGTACGTGCTGGTGGGAGTGGCCAAGGACCTGATCCTCAACCCGCGCTCTGTTGCCGGGGGGTTTGTCTACACCTACAAGCTGGTGAACAGCGGCGAGAAGCTGGAGTTCCTGCACAAGGTGAGGCGGGGGAGGGGGCCTTTCTGGAGGGCTGGACGTCGTCTGCGGGGCTGAGGGTTAGACGGCGACTTCCCCAGAGCCCCGGTGCTCTGCCTTAGCCACAGCCTTGTCCGTCGGAGCGGCACGTGGGAGGGGAGCTGCGTTTGTCACGCCTGCGCGAAGGAAGGGAGAGAAACAGCTGCTTTCCTCCTCAGAGGATGAGCTCAGAGAGGCGCGCTGAGCGCTTGTTTACGGAGCCAGTCCTTCCTTGGGCCGCTCGGGCCCTGGTGCCGAGGCTCTGGGCCCTGCGCTGGCCGCCTGAAGCTGTCCTTCAGAGGCCTCTGGAGCGCTGACAAGGCTCCAGCAGAGCTGCGTTCAAACAGAATTCTCTTCTTTTCCCCATGTGCCTCCAGTATGGTTGAGGTAGGAACAGATGAGCACGTGGAAAGGAATGCTGCGGCTTCCTTCACCTCCTCCAGCCCCGAGCAGTGAGTGGGCTCCGTCCTGGAGCAGGGCCCTCCCTGGTGCCGAGCTGACAGAGCTGATCGCGTGGAGGAGCTTCTCTTAGCCAGTGCCGCCGAGCTGGGAGCGCTCTGAGCTCTGCTCAGGCACTTCTCTGCTGTGGCTGATCCCGTAGGACTGATCCTGCAGTTGCAGCAGATTTTTCCACCCCTGGAAATGTGGGCACAGTGAAGCTCAGATCCAGTGCTCGCTTCAGAGCTTCTCTGCCAGGTGCTGAGCTAGAGCCAGGCCTCCGTTTTGAAAGGAATCTGGATGGATTTGGGCAAAGTACAAAGCCTTTCTGGTGGGGATAAGGCAAAGCTGCAAACAGAGGCAACAAGGCGCTGGTTCTGCCCTGCTCCTGCCCCATGTGGGGTTCTTAGCAGCGCCCAGAGCTCTGCTGGCACCACGCGCGCGTTGAAAGGCCTGCGGAGGAGCGACCTGCAGAAAAAGCGTGTGGTCAGCCACAGAGAGCCTCGGCACGGTCCAGCGAGCTTGGGGAGGCCTGGTGGTGTGAGGTGAGCTCTGTTAGTGGGGTCTCACAGCCGTCCGTCCTTCTGCAGACCCCCGTGGAGGAGGTTCCCGCAGCCATCGCCCCGTTCCAGGGCAGGGTCCTCATCGGGGTTGGAAAGCTCTTGCGCGTGTACGACCTGGGCAAGAAGAAGCTGCTTCGCAAGTGTGAGAACAAGGTACTGGCTTCTCTTCTGCGCTCTGGCTCTTAACCTGGACCGAAAAGTGCTGCCGTGCGGCGTGAGGGAGGCGAGGGTGTAGCTGCTGCTCCAGCCCGGGTGTGTGCGCTCGGGCTTTGGGGCTGCCCGCGTCCATGCGCAGCAGCGTTAGCGGCTCTAACGCCACCTGTCCTTCAGGGCTCAGCGCTGAGGGTATTGGGCTTGGCCACAAAGGACGGGCGGCTTTGGAATGACGGGAAGCAGGGGGCGGAGGTGGTTCACGGGGGGGAAATGCTGTTTCAGGTGGGGTAGGGTGGAGTCATAGGGTGATGGTGCCTCACTCTCCTTCCTCTCCCAAAAGCACATTGCCAACTACATCTGTGGGATCCAGACCATCGGGCACCGGGTGATCGTTTCGGACGTCCAGGAGAGCTTCATCTGGGTGCGCTACAAGAGGAACGAGAACCAGCTCATCATCTTTGCCGACGACACTTACCCCCGCTGGGTCACGACAGCGACCCTCCTGGATTACGACACGGTCGCTGGGGCAGACAAATTCGGCAACATCTGCGTGGTGAGTGTGCCTCGAAGTTGGGGCTGGTTGGACACGACGTATTTTTCCTTAAAACACACATGATTTGTCCGAAAAGAATGAGAGCCGGCGCGTAGCTGGGGACAACGCCCTGCACCGTTCGCTTGTTTGCGTGGGGTGACCAGCTGCCGTCGGGGCGGGTGGCTGCAGCTTATCAGTTCCGCTGACGTAAACAAGTGAAAGCATCAGCAGGGCAAAAAAATAAAAATGTGTTGCATTTCTGAAGCATTCAATAACTGGCATCAAAATCACCCCAAAACTTGCTGCGTGGAAACCTTGAAGCAAAAGCCACGACTGCGAGGGCCCAGGAGAACTCGGGGCAGGGTCATCGCTGGCGTTTGGCTTTCCCTGCCGCTTCCTCCTGAAAGCTGGCTCTGCTGCTGACGCTTCCCCCAGTGGCGGACAGGGAGGAGGACGGGAGGGATCTCAGAGTTCTGCGGGCAGCCTGTTCCAAAAGCAGAAGGCGAGCTCTGCGGCTTTCTGACTCTCCTCCTCTCCCAACACAGGTGAGGCTGCCTCCCAACACCAACGACGAGGTGGATGAGGACCCCACCGGCAACAAAGCCCTGTGGGACAGGGGGCTCCTGAATGGGGCGTCGCAGAAGGTAACGCTCCGTGGGCAGGGAGCCTGCCGCTGCCCTCCGCGGTGCTGTTCGGGGCGCTCTGGCGGTTCTGCTCCTGCCCGCCCGCCTGCTGCGGGTGGTGAGGTTGCGCTGCTGCTGGGAGCCAAATTCTCTTCCTGAAACTGCAACTGCGAGGTTGGGTTGAGGCAGCGCCCTCGTTTTCTCCTCTCCTCCTGCCTTCTCTCGCTGCCTGCACCTGTTTGCCCAGCTCGGGAGTGCGATTGTAGCAGCAGGCTGAGTTGTCGCGGCCTTTAGCAGGCAGCCTCAAAACCAGCAGGTGGCCGGGAATTCATTCTGCCTTCCCCCTGCCGAGCCTTGCGATGCGTTTCTGCGAGCTAAAGGAGACCAAGCTGCTGTGGTTGCCTTCCAGGCTGAAGTGATCATGAACTACCATGTGGGAGAGACGGTGCTGTCCTTGCAGAAGACCACGCTGATCCCGGGAGGCTCGGAATCCCTGGTCTACACCACCTTGTCAGGGGGAATAGGGATCCTGGTTCCGTTCACTTCCCACGAGGTAAGCAAGCCCCGCCGCGGTGCTCCAGAGCCGTTTTCCTGGCCCCCAGGCAGTGGGTTAACTTGGGCTGGGGAGCTCTGCAGCCCGTGGCAGGCTCAGATGTGAGGGGGAAGAGCTGGTGAACTCTGTGGTTCCGTGAAGAGCTGAGGGCTTCTCCTGTTGCTCTGCTGCTGTAAACCTGCTCATGCTCCGGAGAAGGAGCTCTGGGGTGCCTTGGCGTGACCTCTGAGGCCGTGCCGCCTGCTTCCCGTGGAGCTGTGCTGCCTGCCAGCCCCATTGGTCAGGCACTGCTGCTTCAGCCCCGGCAGTGGCGTTCTCTGCTCAGCGTGCTGCGGCCCGCGGACCCATGTCCATCAGGCAGCTCCCTCTGAGCTGCGCCTCCCCTTCCCTCCTCAGGATCATGACTTCTTCCAGCACGTGGAAATGCACCTGAGGTCTGAGCACCCTCCCCTCTGCGGACGAGACCACCTCAGTTTCCGCTCCTACTACTTCCCGGTGAAGGTAGGTTGGGTGCTGGGGACGGCACGCTGCGCTGCCCGGGGCCGCCCCCTCGCCTCTGTTTTCCCTTCCCGCTGGTGATCCTTCGGCTGAGCCCAGGCTCTCCAGGTTTCTCCTTCGTTAATCAGGCTGGCCAGTAATTAGTGTGATGCTAACTGCTGCTATTCAGCAGATGAGGTCACCAAGCACGGTGGCGTTTCCAGGACGGGATTAAGCACCTGCTGGGAGCAGACCTGCTGGGAGCAGACCGTTTGTTGCTGCGCTCCCCCTGTCAGGCAGGGCCCGGTGCCTCCGCGTCGTGCCCGCTCAGCGCTCTCCTCCTTGCCCCTCCAGAACGTGATCGACGGGGACCTGTGCGAGCAGTTCAACTCCATGGAGCCCAACAAACAGAAGAACGTGGCTGAAGAGCTGGACCGGACCCCGCCCGAGGTGTCCAAGAAGCTGGAAGACATCCGCACGCGCTACGCCTTCTGAGCAGCAGCTGGCAGGAGCGGGGCTGCTTGCTGGGCTGCCACAGACGCTCTTCCAAGAGCAGCTGGAAGGAGGAATGTGTGTTTTTTTTTTTTCTTTTTTTTTGATACCGCTTTGCTCCTCTTGGTTTCTGTTTTGAGGTAGTGTGGTTCCAGTAAACACAGGATCAGGTTTTAGGGCTCCCAGCACATCCCACTGCTCACGTGAAGGCTCGTGCTGTCCTGGCGCCCAGCCTTCCCCCTGGGAAGGGCCCAAGGAAGGACGCGGGCACCTCAGCCCCCTCCCCACATCAGCTCCCTGGCCCCAGTGGGGCGGATCCCCCTGAGCCGTCGTCGGACCCCCTAGGTTCTTCCCAGCTCTTGGCGCAGGGAACAGCTGCGGCCTGGCTGGGGGTCGCTGGGTTCCCGGTGGGGCGGGTGGTGGGGCTCAGGGCTTCCAGCAGCGCTCAGAGCTGGGAGGCTGTGCTCCCACACTTGTCTCGGATGCTTCCTTCTGCATTGCCGGGGGTTTTGGCTGCGCCGTTTCTGACTGTTTCCTCTGTAAATAGAGTTTTGTACAATGTTGATCTCTTGGGGGTGGGGAAGAGCAAGGCCCGAGCCTGGGACTTGATTTGTTTCATAACAACTTTGGCAAGAGCAGTGTCTCCGAGCTGTGACCGAGTAGCACATGCCGAATAAAAGCCTGTTTTCTAACCGCTCTCACCCCGGGGCTCGTCTCCTTCGCTTGTGACCCCGCGGGGGCCGGGGGTGCCCTCTGCCCCCTACCCCACCCACCTGCTGGAGCCCTGCTGCTGCCTGGGCGGCTCTGCTCCCGGCTCTGCTTCGTCGGGTATCTGCCCCGCCGGCCCTGCCGCTGCAGTCGCGGCGGATCCCAGCCCGGCCCCTTCCTCCTCTCCTCCAGCCCCGCTCGGGAACTGGGAGCGCCGTGCCCGGGGCCGCTTGGCAGCGGAGCCACCCGGGGCCCTGACTCGGTGCCAGGGGAATCCCAGCGCTCCCCGCAGGCGGCCGCATTCCTTCCCACGCCTTTCCCGAGTGGCTCCTTCCTCTCCCCGACCCCCCGCCCTGGGCGCACGCCCCCAGCCCCTTGGGCGCTGGGAGCGGGGAGACCTCGGGGCACCCC
>VXAV01007706.1:19227-52810 GCA_013399715.1 Alectura lathami | reverse complement strand
TTGAGCTGGAAGGGACCTTTAAAGGCCATCTAGTCCAACTCTCTTGCAGTGAATAGCGACATCTACAGCTGGATCAGGTTGCTCAGAGCCTTGGCCCAAACCCCTGCATACTGGGTGAAATAGCTTTGGATTTGTGCCCATATAATGCAGGTGGGTTTGATGACACATTTTCCTGCTGGGAAGGTTTGAAGGACTGTATTTACTGCTCACTCTGATCAAAGCTGTTTTGGGAATCACCCTCAGGAGCAGTGCTAAAGGCAATGCTTGCACTCCTCCGCCTTGCTGCTGGCTCGCAGGTGCTATCAGAGTGTAGAGATATGTCATGCTCTGCATTGAGGAGTAATAACAAGAAAAGGACTGGCATTGAAATGCAAACTGCTGATTACTTCTATGGATAGTCCCCTTCCATTAGGCTGCGCAGAATCCATCACATTATGCCTTATTTCAGCTGTGATTTCTCCTGAGGGAAGCGGCAGGTCACATCACATCCAGCAACGCCTTTGAGAAAAGCTCAGCACGTGGTACTGCAGGTAGCAAAGGGGAGGCTGCCTGGACACGTCACTGTACAGCCGTGCTGGCATGGCGCTTGGCCGAAAGCTGTGGGAAATGCTGCCAGCTAATCTTGGCAGTGGGGCTGGACCGCTCTGTACCAATGTAAGTGGTGGATGGTGGTGTGAGACAGCACTGAGGTGCTGCTAGGGGCATGGCATGGCGGGGGCAGTTTTGCATTGTTGTGGTGCAGATAAGACAATGGTCACACAGCAAATCGTGTGCCCCTACAGCAGCCCTGAAGTGCCAGCAAGGTAATGATTTGTCTTGCCCTGAAGAGTGGGGCAGCCGAAACATCCTGAACTTAATGTAACCCTACAAGCAAGGGCTCGGGATAGAGCCTTGCCCCAGATTAACAGAAGGTTTCATGAGACTCAATTAGCAAGGTTATTAATTAATCAATTATGTAAAACAGATGAGTGATCAGATATCCTGTTCTACAGTGATACAGCTTATTGTTAAAAACTTAATTAACTCAAAGGCTTGGGGACAAAATTGAAAAAAAAAAAAAAAAAGGGAGAAACAAAAGAAATACCACTTACTGAAGGCTGAAGAGAATGTTTTCAGATGAGGATGGAAACTGGGACCTCAGCCCTGCTCTGTGAGGGCAGGTTGGATGGGTCCCTGGGCAGCCTGGTCTAGTGGTTGGCAACCCTGTCCACAACAAGGGGGTTGAAACCAGATGATATTTAAGATCCTTTTCAACCCAGGTCATTCTGTAATCCTATGACATCAGCATTATTTGGGTAGTTTAAAAAACAGCCTCTACTACAACAGCCAGCTGAGCTGAATTGCGGTCTCTTGCCAGAATAAATCTATGGCAGTCCCTTCTGTGTAACCAGATATATTGCCCACACTTCAGAGCTGTCCCGTGCTGGCCACAGGGCAGGAGGAGATGATCAGGGGCAGATCTGTGCCCAACTGCTCTCGCTGCAGCCAAAGCAGAAGTGTCACCGGCAGCCACCAAAGATGCCAAAAGCAGTGGAAATATCGGTCTTCTGTAACAGCTCCCTGTAACCCACTGTATTTCAACAGCCTACATTAATCTCTGAAAACCTACATCTTGTTACTGACTCACTTTTATTTAATTTTACTTTAGGCTACTAGTTATTTACGTCAATTCCTTGACACTTGTGATAAATTAATAAGGCATCTGTGATGGAGTAAATCGGTGTCTGTATGATCCTACTTGCACAGATTCTTACTTGACCATATTTGCATTAACTGAATTTGTAATATTCTGCATAGAAAAACCAGTATCGAAACTGCAAGACTAAAAGAATAGCAGATAATATCAGTTTAGATAATATGTTTTCAAAGCATAAGCCAGTGTGTTCCTGGACCTTTCTTCTAACTACGCTCTGGAGTGGATTTGCTCATGTTTAAGGGACAGATTGCAAATGTATTGGCTGGGAAAGGGAGTCGTGCTCCAGCGATGATTTTTATTGAGTAACTATAGATGAGGAGAGACAGTTACTACCTGGCAGAGACCCTGCATTTTAACTTTTCTTTATGAACTCTCTCTCTGCCCAACTCTTTAACGTAGAATTGCAGGAATTTATAGTGAGCCCGGAAAGAAGTTGATACTTGAGATCAGTAGCTGCCAGACACCATATTTCTTCCTAAATCTGGTGTCAGCAGTGGGGTTTCTTGCAGAGCTACAGCTGGGAGGGTGGCTTCATAGGCATTTAATGCACACATGAGAGCGTTTTACGTATCTCTGCCTCATTACTGGGCTGATAGAGTGCTGGTAAAATCTGAATGCACTTACTGGCCTTGCTCTTCCTTTCCTCCTGGAATGCCACGGTGTTTTTGTATTTTATTTTTTTAATCCTAGCTTTCAGGGATTCATTTCAAGCAGTTACTAGATATTGCTCACAGGGGACAGGAACACCAGCTCATAGCAGAAACCTGCCTCTGCAGTCTGTGGGTTGATCCTGAGCTGCTTAAGTCAGTAGGAATTTGCATTGGCCTGAAGAAAAATAAGAACTGTCCTGAAATCTCTATCCACTCAGTGGGCCTGCTCCTCCCATTCTCACTTACCTAGATCTGTTTGGTTTACCTTTCTTTCCTCCTTCTTCCAAGGCTGAATAAAGCCTGTTCTTCACCCTGTCTCCCCCACCCTCCAGAAAGATGCTCTGGTTTCAAAGGTGGGAGTGCTCAGAAAGGCGAAAGCTTATTAATAACTCTCTGCCTCCTTTTAATCTATTCCAAAAGCTGTACGGTGTGCAAAGCTGTTGTGACATGATTTTTCTTTTTAATATCTCACACTTTGACTGTCAGTATTTAAGGAAAAATGAGATTAATCATCAGTGAAGGTGCTGATGCTAATGCTTTATAGCTGGCGTGGCTCTCAACATTTCTTTTATTCTTTTTCTAATATTTCTTTTATTTATTTCTTTTATTTTCTCCGTAAGAGAAAATCAAAGGCTGTGTGTGTATGTGTCTAAGCATGCTTCTGGCAGGCGAGGGTTCAGAGGAAAAAACAAGTACGTTCATTAGCAATATGATATTAGTAACATCAGAAAAATATGTTGGAAAACAGGAGGAAAAAGGCAGTTTCCTTGGAAAGGGATAATCTTGTAATTTGTCCTGCAGGTCCCTTTTCACACAGAGATATCAACACCCCCAGGTGCCTGGGCTGGCACATTTTCTTGAGGATATGAATCATGATGTCTGGGAGAGGATGGACTCCATTGTCCTCCAGGTAAGTGCCAGCCCTGCTTATCACTTTACCCTAATCCCAGGCTGACCTTTTACCATAGCAGGAGCAATGTTTCAGCAACACACACTCTTCAATGTCAATTGGCATAGGCTGTATCCCTTAGCAGGGAGTTCATGAGAACTAGCCCAAGATTCTAGTCCAAAACTGAAGACAGAATCGTGGCAAAGGTATATATAAAACAACAACCCTTATCAGGACACGGCAGGTCGGACATAGTTATGTGCTGTGAGTGTTTCAGTGTATGAAACCCAAGGACCAGTTCATAGCATTTAGCCCTGTGCAAGTCGTTACATAAGAGATCAGCACCACACAGTGATAAACCACCAGCTCAACCTTATCCAAGGCATGTAAGAAATTCCCAGAAGTGGATGTCTCAAAGCAGGAGACTGAAGGCAGCAGTGACTGAAGCAGGGAGGTGGTTGTGGGAGGCACCTGCTGGTTTTCTGCACAGAAGCAATGAAGCTGGATGTGGGGGCTTCAGTCCTGCTGCGCGCTGTGGGGCGAGCTGCAACGCTTCTGCAACGCTTCTGGCATGTTTTGGCCCTGACCCACATTCTCAGGGCCGATGACCATAACTGTGTGCGTGCATCTGTAGCATATAGATAATATGTGAGTGTGTGGCAATCCATGTGTGATTAAAAAACAGAAGCTTGCAAGATGCCTGCAATATTGAACCACAAATTGATTCAGCACCCTCCACCCCTTTTAGCCTTTCCCCACCACTAAAATCTCATTAGCAGCTCACGCACTCTTCAGCGCTGGAGTTTGTGTGTTTGCCTTTCAGCACTCAGTGCCACAGTGTCTGACATCTGGTGCAGCTGAATCACTTAAATGTGAAAGATCAAACACTTCAAAGAGCCTCCACGGGTTTGGAAATGGAAAGCTCTTTTCTTCTCAGTCAGGTAAGGCAGCAGACTGGACAGTAGTGTGTGTTACCAGCAGTAAAAACAAACCAATGTATAAGATCAATTTAGGAGCAAATTAAGGCACATTCTGGACAGTTTCTGGTCTTAGATGAGACAGCTCAGCCAGTGGCGTAAGGACAGACAAGTTATAAATCTATTAGGTGAGATCATAATTGCACTAATCTTTGAAAATGTATTTGGTAATTTCATGTGGTAATTTAATATTGACTAAAATATTTGCACATGCAGAGGAAAGGTGATGGAATAACATTTTTTAATTCTGCAATTAGTACCGTAATAACGTTAGCTATTGAAAGTTAGTTAATAAAATGGAAGACAAATTTCATAACAGAGACACAAACCCAGCAATCTATAAGTGAGAATAACTTCCCCCCTGTTGCATTCTGTACATTTATATCTTCATTTATACTGTATATAGCAGTGGGACTGTGGCTGTGTTTATAAAATGGCCCTGGATACCTTAAGAAGAGGCAGAAAAACACGATAATTTGCAAAACGGAGAGGAAATAACACAGAAGGTTTTCCCCACCCCCTCCTACAGCTAGTTTCCTTACAAATCAATTTTAATTTAATTTGAAAAGTTCTGGTTTTGGTACAGTTATTGCTTCCAGTTTGGTTTTATTTCTGCTTTTAAAATACAGCTTTCTAGAGACCTTACATTAACTTTGCAGATTATAGATGACATTGAACAGAGGTAAGAGGTATAAACCAAATATAAAAGACCATCCATTTCCATGCATGATTAAATGCTGACTCAAGGTACTGCCGTATTTTTGATCCCCAAAGTTTAATAAAATTCAAGACAAGCACTCAGGAGTCGCAGACAAATTAAAATTTATTGAGACAGACAAAAATGCAACTATTCCAGACTACAGTTAAGCATTTACAGTTAACCAAAGAAAGAGAGCAAAATGTTCACATTCCACTTAACTCCTTACGGAAAAAGCATTCAGAATTTACTATGCAATTCTACTTACTATGATAGTCTACATCCATCTACAGTAGGGACATCAAACTGAAACACATAATATTTGGATCTCTCCTTACAGGTCTACACATTTAACAGTAACTGACATCAACAGCATTGAGAAAAGTATAAAAAGACCAAAAACCACCTACTGTAGAAAGGGCTTTTTGATGTATAGTAACTGTACAAAGCGGTCTGTGTGTTAAAGGAACTTGAATGGCATACAGAAGGGACTGCAATAAAAGCCAACAAATGTAGGAAGCTAAGCTTGGGCGATCCGGTGGTCTGTATCACGTGATGACCTTAGATCTATGTCATTTGCTGCTTGAGGGGAAAAATGCTACAAAACTTCTAATATCAAAATATTCCCATGCCAGAAATGTACACTGAGACTAACAGACTAGGCTGGAGAGGCAGAGAGAAGCATTCACTAACAAACAGTGTTGTTTTAAATATAAACTTTACATTTTCAATATAAACTGTAGAATAAATATTAAATAAACTCTAACAGTTTAAAATAATGGTACAGAATAGCTTGAAAAAAGGCAAAGAAAAAGAAAAGAATTCTTTGTGTTCACAGCAAAGGCCAGTAATGACCCAAAAAACCCAACTGTGCTGAAATCTGAACTCAAGGAGATTTTGATTTAACCACAGTAGTTAAAAGGACACCTTGAACCATAAAGCAATGCCTAACAGTATTTCATAGTCTCTAATATGAAAAGAAAATGAGATTAAAAATTGGTTTGTGTCTCTAAAAGAATGGGACAACTCTGCTTCCATTTTTCACAATGAGAAAATGTTTGAAAGGTCAATGACTTGATGCAGATGGGAAGTTCTTTGGGGGAAAAAAAAAAAAAAAAAAGAAAATGAAAGAAATTAAATTAAGCTGCAAGCAGGTTAAATCCTTTACAAAGCATGAAGAATAGAAGGGCTTGATCCAGCAAATAATTGGTTCTTGGTAGATTTCTTGGCTGTTTTTTTTTTTTTTTTTTTTTTTTTTTCTTTGAAGGAAATTAACCACCTTCTTATTGTCTCAAATTGGACACACACACACGTACATATGTGTATGTAGACTGCAGGTCCCCAAGCACTGGGCAATACCAGTGGACTTCAGCGGGGCTTTGTTAAATAGCTTTACACTGTTTGGGAACTTGCTCAAAGCAAACCACAGTGTGAGCTGCCATTCAAAGCACAACGGTCTGTCTGATGTCCTCCTGACAAGGCTGTGCCACAGTATTTGATATTATTCTCTTCACACGGTGTTATAGCTGCAGCCTACTGAACCAGGCCATAAAACTGTATTTTCCCAACGCTGATTTGCAGTCAAACATATGAGATTGCAGCTAGGACAGGATCAATGGGGATGAGAATCAGATGCTGGTGGCACCTCTGCTTGTATAAACTGATGGAGGTCACATTCACTTTTCCCTAACAGCTTTATTTAACCAGGTTGCATATTTTGCACAGGACCCAGAAGGACTGCAAGCCTGGACCTGGCGCTCCCTGTGAGAGAGCTGTACCTGGTGAGGTCTGGGCAGAAGGCAGCCAGGGCTGCTCTCAAAGTGCATGCTCACAACAGGGCCAAAGTTATACATCAGTCACCCATGATATAAAGGCTTTTTTTTTCACTCTAAAAAATGTCGATCTGCCAACTGTACTGATAAAACTCATTGACACCAATGGGCTTAATCTCTCCAGCTGAAGGTAAATTTGTTCCTATGAGTTTTTCTGCAATGCAAACCATCAGCACCTACCCCACCACCAGGGAGTGTGTGTATGTAGATGCACAGTTGCCTTCCTTGGCTCTTCCCACTCAGAGTTTCTGAAAACAGCAAAAATAATGAAAGGTCACCACAGTACATTCCTGCATCAGAGAACTGCCATGGAAAAGGACACAGTAAATAATTTAATGTCAGTGTGCTGTGATACAATTGTAGAGCTATAAATATATGGCCGTTGCTGAGGGGAACACAGATTGCATTTTAACACTGTTCTCTTTTGTGTGTGTGACTTGTCACACTGAGCAGAGGAGTTAAGATTTTGAAACACTCCCACGTGAAGTTGCTTTTTAAAACGGGCCAAATACGTATTAACCATTTAAAGAAAAGACAGCTTATTACTTTTGATGGTTAGTGTATCTGAAAGCTGTATGGCTTTGGAAGGAGGGATTGCTTAGCGTGAATGATGACCAGGCAGCCCCGTGGTGTGCAAGCCGGGAAGCAGAGGCTGCCTGCATGACATTAGTGCAACGCGTAGTGCAAATGAGTTCAGACAGATGCTGGAGGGTGGATATGGAGGTGGACGTGATGATATTAGTTGATGAAACTCTCTTTCCTTAAACGCTTTGAAAGGCAGATGGACTCTGCTCCCTGCCTGTAGGGCTTGACTCATGGTAGCTGCAGGCTCCCAGCATGTCTGAAGATCAAGGCTGTGTTACTTAACCCCATAAGCAGTGTCGAAGAGCTGATCTGTACTCCAGTGGGAGGTTGGTCTTCAGCGTGGGCTGGACTGAGCCTGTTGGACTCATTGGCAAAGAACGAGAGGGAAGTAACATCCCACCAGTGGGTTTCTTTCTGTATTAAACCCCTGGTGCTGGGGAGCCAGAAATCACAATTCAAAGGTACTTACTTAACTGAAGTGCAATAACTATGGAATAGGGAAGGAGACACCTACTTTTCCTTTCTTACAAAAGAAAAATGACTTTTTTTTCTGATATGATCCAGGTAGCAGTTTGTGATACAAGTTGTCTATGATAACATGAGAAGGGCTTCTAAGCCTTGAACCGGTTTGATGAGCCCCGTCTGTGATTCTTCTTTCACAGGATATATGTCATAAGTTGCGCAACCGAGGATTAAGACTTGAAATGTTTTTACTCACTGCCCCTGTGGATAAAACAATAATCTCCCAAACCAACGGAATAAAAGCTGTATTCCAAAGAGTCCTTGCTGGGAAAAAAAAAAAAAATTGACTATACAAAATTAAACTCAGTATAGAGGGAATATTTGTGCCAGGTACTCTCAGATACAACTGCAGAGATATGATGTGACTTGCAATATTGTGCAAAATGTGAGTCCTCGGAATGATGGGCACTACCATATATAACCAATTTCATCATCCTTATCATCATCTTCATCTTCATCATCTTCATTAGCTGCTCTTACATGAATCTTCAGTTTCCCTTCTTTTTTGGCTTCTTCAGGTTCCTCTTCCAAATCATCCAGCAACACAACAGATCCACCACTGCCAAAATCCCCTGAGGTTTCTTGCTCTTCTTCTGAAACAGGTAAGTGGGAACAGTCATTTCCTCGCCTGACACCAAATCCCTTGTTCATCACCACCCTTGTCATTCAAGCCACTGTCATTTGCAGTGTTACTTTTCAAATTAAAAATCAGTTGTTCGTGAAACAACCTATAAATCTCAGTTTCTTCCTGAACGGGGATAAATTTATATATTAATTTACGCTTGAAAACTTACTTGCATGAAAAACTGCATCACCCTACTCCCAGACACACAACTGGCTTTAAGGCGAGTACTGACACAGTTCACATGCATGCAGGCTGGAAAATAATTACTCACATGCAAATACTTTCCACCCATCATGACTAAGTAAATCAGGCTAAAAATATTCTATAAACTGTTTTTCTTTGATTGCATAGAAGACACTTTGGAAATACATGTATTGATCCTAACATCTGTGATGTAGTGCTGGGCACCCTGGACTAGGGTCTCTTATTTTTTTCTGGAGTTAGAACAGCTGCATCCACAGCCATCACACAAGCACTCTGAAGCAATACCACTGAAATCCTGCTTGCCTAGGTGTAAGAGCTAGCTGGTGTTTTACGCACCTCTACAATATTTTACTGTCATCAATTTTCTTGGGCTGGATTGCTAATTTATAAAATTTTACAGTTAGTCCTTCCTTTCTCTGGAAAAAAATTGTTCATGAAGGGCCTGTCAATGTGTGTTCCAAAGCACGCAGACAATAGATTGAATAACCCTGCACAGCAGTCCCATAGCCTTAATTATAATATCAATGACTACACATCCCAAGCTGGTAGCAAAAACATCTTCTTATCCCTGGCTGTTGTGTGCTTCCTTCTGCTCTAGCCACTCAGTCTTAAGGACTATAAGGGCCCCATTTCTAATATAAATAGAAAATTCCACGAGCACTTTGAACACTGGTAGCTATGTTTCCCTGTTGTCACTCGTGTTATCGTATCCATCTTACCGCCAAGGCAGGGCTTACAATGATGTTAATTCCTTTGCTATCTGAGGAGAGCACATCATTACTCACCGCAAGTAACCGTCCCTTGTTTTCTTGAGCCAGCTATCTCATTCCCATACTTGTCAACGCACCAGCACTGCCCTGTGCTGCCGTGGCACTGAGTGGCTTTGTAATAACCTTCTTCATTGCATCGTGGGATGAAAGCACCTGAATAAAGTACAAGGTATAATATGTAGTACACGCCTCCGTGGGATTAAGCAGGCATATTATGAACCTGTTGCTTATTTACATGAAAATCTTCACACTGTTGGCAAGAAAACACTTGTGAGTATCTGGTGCCTTTTTAGGAAGCGGAAATTACATATGATTAACTATTTTCAGCCACCCTGGTCACCACACAGTGCATGAATGTTTGTGATAGCACATGGAGGGTGAAGGCATACACTGCTAAAGGCAGGTTCAGTACGTCTCTGAATGATTAATATTCCCACAGCCTCTTTCAGATTTAACTGCAGGTTTTAAGCTTTTCTTCCCAACTGGAATATTACCCCAACATCATTAATTCTGCATTTCCCTTCCATTTGCACTCCTCCACTCTTTACCATATAAGCCTTTCCACAACACTGTAATTATCCCTGGAAGGTATCTGCCATCTGCTTGCGGTTCTCACTAATCTCAAGCATTTCTGACTCACGGAGAGTTCCCATGCATAGAAGGAGAACTAATGCATTAAGCTTCATGGAGAGGGACAACAGGATCTGAAATCCCTAAGTCTTGGGATCTGATGCCTAAGATTTATCTCACAGTAAAACCGATACAGCTCATCCTTGCAGAGGGTGGGTCATTCTGACTTCCCTAGACAGGCAAGGTCTCAGGAGAAACTTGTGTTATTGTTCCCACCATTTGCAGAAGATACAGCAAATGCTCTTCAATATGAAAAGCTCGCTAGTCCTTTGAGATTAGCTAGATTGATTCCAGGGGAGGTCAATACAGTCATTTTCCATTCTTTGCCAATTGCTTCAATTTGAAACATGGCAGAAACACACCCTTGCCCCAGATCTCAAATGACTTTTGACAAAGTATTTTCTCCTTTGTCAAAGATACTTGTGATTTACTGGTCACACAGTAAGTTTTTAAACTAGTTCCATGTGTATAGCATTTCTGCAGACAGTTCATGTGTCAAAGTGGCTATTTACACTACATTTCTCATAGAAAAAATGAATGAGGTGGTGCAGTCATGAAATTTCCTATATAACAGATATAAAAGTTGAAGTCAGTCGATCTCAAATTTTTATATATATAAAATGAATCCTTGAGTTTCCAAGCTCATTGCACTACCGATCTTTCCTAATGTTTAAATGCCAATAACATACGTCTGGAATATCAGAACTGAAGGCTCTGAACATCAGCAGAAATCTTTGTATAACCTCAAAGCATGGTCTTATGGTAGGTTTGCTTATAGGAGCCACCGCTCTGTTAATGTACAAAGATGACTACTAAAGACTTATTTTCACTATTTATATATAAAAAATGATTCTAATAATCATGTACATGTATCCACTTTTGCAGGTTTTTGCAGATTAATGCTTACTGCTCAACCCTTATTTCAGTATTAACTTATTTTTCGTATTTGTGCTCATGTCCTTTCTCTTTCAAACACTCTAGGTGTCTACCAGACTATTCAAAACTGTGAAAAAGTGCTCAGGTGCTGATTTTCAGCTGGTGAGCTGCCCTGTTATAGCAGCTGTGTATCTGGCTCCAGGGAACAACCAGTGGGGAACCTACATGCCTTCGTAGGGTAAGCTGAGAATGGCCCCTGTATTTTTAAACTATCTCATCCTTTCACTTGTCCTTGGGCAACACAACCTTTCCCTTCTCTGAAGCAGGCCTTTTCACATAGTTTCATTGCATTTCTTGTAAGGTATTAAAATGTTCCATGATGGCTGTAAAAACCATAGATAAAAAAAAAAAAAAACCCACAAGAAAAATGGTCCAGGCTCACTGCCGAGATAACTATGTGTGGAAAGGATTCACACTTTGGGTCACAGTGCAGAGTAGAAGGTACTTCTCTTTCTGCAGGGGACGGTTGTGCCAATTTGTGTGTAGCACTGGAGCTTTAAATATTTAGCACCCTAGTGTCACGCTGTTTGCCACCCATCAGGGAGAATACTGCAGCACATCCTCTCCAGTGCGTCAGGTGCAGGTGATAATCCAGTGAGGACAGAGAATCACTGGGAGCAAGTGGTATATAGAATGACGACTCATCCTGTAAATCCTACCCAAATCAGCCCCTGTGTGCATTTGAAATAAGCTCTGCCTACAAGTTTTGCTGTTCTGAAGCGTGGCGCCAGGATACCCCACTCAGCAGGAATAGTTTGCCCCAGAATTTGGTTGGGCACCTGAGAAGAGTCGCGCAGTTTGGAAGGAGCCCTCATCTCCTTTCCATTTCCCTTCCCTTTTGTATGTCCTACACAAACCCTGCTTCCCCTGTGTGGGGCCCTTTGTGGAGGGGGCTGCTGCTGGGCCACCTTTACTGTTCACAAATTCACCTTAGTTTCTCCCCACTGACTGCCTCAGGCTAAGGAACCACGCTTCCCCTGTCTCCTGTCCTACATAATATTTAATTTTCCCTGCAAGCTGGAACAGCACTCCTGGACCTATATCCTCTCTATGAATCCAAGACTATGTCTCTCTCTCTTTGCATTTTTTTGTTATCTGAATAACACTCACTTTCCTTGGAGGACATGGGGAGAATAATTATATGCTAAAGACAGTGAAGCACACAGGTAAAATCTAGACAGAATTAAGCACTCGCTGCCTGTATTAGCTATTATGCCAGCTGAATTCACAGGGCTGATACTGAAAAAATAGTGACGGGTGCAGAAATTTATTACCTTAGTGATGTGGGAGAAACATTATCAGGATGCACAGTTGTATGCTCTAAAAGTACACTCTCTGCAGTTAATTGTACTCTAGATAAATCTGGTAGCAAAAGATGAATAGTGCTGTTTACTTTTTAATTCAGTCTCCTGGGATGCTAGACTCTATTTGAAAGACTCCAAATTCAACATGTCTAATGGCAATGGCTTTGAAGTACTTTGTTGTAAGTGTCATGTGTGTTGAAAAGTATATAGAGAACAAAATGTCAAAAGTCATCATTTTTTATCAATGGATACAAATGCACACTGTCCAGACTGTAAATGCTGTGCTCTATATGTCAGGGACAGAGAAAGAAAGAGAATAATTAAAGGCTAGTTTATCTGAAAATATTAATATCTAATTTCAATCTTTACCGTTGCAACACGTAGTGTTTTTTGTCACCCGGATTTTAATTTATGTTTTTCCATTTGCATGATTTTTCACTCAGTAAAAAGAGATTTTTTTTCCCATTACAGAAATAGCTATGAGATCAGATTAAAATCTCTCAGACGGGTGTCATTATGCAGGCAGATTTTCACGGTAGGTGAAGCAAAGATGTCTTGTCTATATTATTTTCTAGCTTGTCAAACAATCTATGCCTGACACTCGATTTGTTGAGCTTACCTACTTTTACCCTTTATTTTTTTAACGCAGTTGACTGGAAGTTATTTGTGGTAAGGGACCATTCTTACTGCTGTGACTTTGTCATTTTGCTCTTGCTATTGTGATCAGATCCTGGTGGCATGCGGTACAACTGCCTGCATGTTGTAGTACCTGCAATACTGTCATTATTTATCCTGCATACTGGAACAAACCCCTTATGTTTCAACCTAGATGACATTTATTGCATAAAGCAAATAACAGCAATGCATAAAATAAATATGGGATAGCCAAAGCTATCTGTTAGGAACTGGGCTTCTTGCTCTTGCAGATGGCTTTGAAAATCATGAGACAGAGAACACGGTGCCTTCCTTCACCATGACACGCATCTGAACAAAAAAGCAAAATGTTTGCACACACACAACTGAGCGATCAATCCTGCCTCCGCTCCCACAGGGAGGCACAGCAGGAGCTGTAACTCTGAAACATCTTAATCATTTGCAAACATGCTACGAAAAGATGATGGAACTACACCACAGTCCCCATGGCATTTGAGAATATTTATTCTTATTTTAAAGCAAACAATTCAGGTTGGGATTGTTTCTAAATTAACTAACCTTGAGTCCAAAGCACTGGCTTCTGGGAACGGGAGGGTTTGGCACAGATGAGCTTTGCAGAAGCTCAGGAATCTGCTAATGAGTATCTAGAAACACCAGACCACAATCTGAGAGCAGCCTGAAGTCTGAAGACCATGCGCACTCTGTGCTGCAGCTGGTGATGCTGGTAAAAAACAGACATGGGTACCCGAGGATGGGCATGACAGCCTGGGTCTGTGGCAAGCCAGGGTCTACAAGGGTGAAATTCAGTGTGTTCTGTGCACATACACACTTTAATCTGGCTGAGATGCCTCACATGGTTTGGCTCTATGTACATGAATGCGCTGGGACAGAAGCTTCACTGAGATCCGCCCCACAAACGCTAGGCTACGTAATGCTGTGTTTTAAGGTATGAAATCAGTTACCTTAAAATTGCTCAGTTCAACAACTTGATTTGTTAGCAATTAAATTACAAGGTGCCATGCGGTGATTTATTTCACCTAATTTTAGATGTCTACTAGAGCAGTGTAAGTCCTGAGATTCATCAGTTCAGGCTCCCAGTAGCGGTCAGAGACAGGGGCTGGCACTACCACGCCTCAGAGCATGGAGCATCCTGGAGGGATGCCTGAGATGAGATGACACAAACTGCTGTTTTCATGGCCTTGCTCTGAGTGCGGTATACACACAATACACTGAAATACTTTTGAGATTAGACATAACGGAACCCCAGTGTATGCATGCATTGCACCATGTCTAGAGGAAGACACGAACCCACTGGCTGTGCACTGTGACACCTTCACTCAAATGTGGGAGGCTCGAGTATTACTCAGCCTCTGTCCTTACTGCTGACCTGCCAGCTGATGAAGGCAATATTAAGCCCTGCTCAGCCAAGGCTTTGCATTTTTGGAGAGCTGTACGTTATTTCTGAACCCATTACCACGCTGACACCTGTTCAGTATGTTGCTATCTCATGATTTGTTTAATTTCATAGTGTCAGGCCTAAACTCTGTGGTGCATATTCCTGATACAAAACATTAGTCTCTAATTGAAAAACCATTACTGCATATAAAGTTACAATAATCACAGAAGCTTTAATTAGTTGAGTAAATGAGTGGCAAGTAATCGAACTTACCCAGCAGACTCTTCCCTCTACTTAGCTTTTGAATTCTATTCATTTCATTCTGGCAAGGAAGACCTAAAATATAACGTATGAAAATCAGTTTCCAGATGGTACAGGATAGAATCTAATGACTGGCTTCACTACTGACATGAAAAGTAGACTATGGTACACCTGGGAATGAAAGAGGCCCATATGCTTGTACTGTACTGAAAAACAAATTTATGTCATTAGCTCCACTAATTAAAAAAAAGTAATTGCAACAAACTCTGTTTGAGAGTAGCATTTGGGGGCCATTTTCATTGTTAAACTGGTTTTCCTCTCTCTTCACCAAACTGACATAATGCCAGCTCTCTGATTTTTGATTTGCTAATAGACTAATTTCTGCATTAATAAGAGAATATGTTCCTGAGCTTTCTATCAGCAATCGAGCTTGTTTCTAGACTGTGTGCTGGCACTTATTACGGCTGTGCTCTAATCATGAAGGGATGTTAATATAGTTCATCTGAGACATTAAACGTTTTTTACACAATGCCCTTTCACACCGTGGCTAGAGACAGGAGCTCTGTAATGCAGCCGACTGCCAATTATCCCACAAGTAGATCAATCAAAATTTAAACTCTGGGAGAAAACTTCTCTTTGTACCGCAAATCGTACAACTCACCACCTGGCTTCTGGAAGCAGTAACACCACTCATTGTTGGAAAGCTTTCCATCTTTGAAGGAGTCACAGGAGTTGAAGAGAGGCTTGACGCATGGCTCGTACTTATCAAGATAAATGGCACTGATCTCTGAGGGATCCAGCAGCAGGTCGTAGTTCATGTCAAGTTTGTTGAACATCCAGCCTAAGGAATCCTTACAGATTGGTAGGATGCTGGTGTCAAATCCTGTAAGGAGACAAGCAGATAACCCCAGCTGAATCCCAGCATGTTCACTGCACAGTAATCATTGCTATGCTGAAGCCAAACTGATTTTTTTTTTTGGTTGGACTCTGAACATTAACCTGATTTGCCCTAACCAGAACAAAATTCTCAGACTGGACTGCTTCCACTCTGTTTTCAGGCTAAGCTGAGTTCAAATACAATTTAAAACCTGTTTCCAAGACCTGTTTCTAGTTTCCTGATCAAAATATTTCCTAGCATGCTCTCCTTCCATCTCTCAGCCCAGCTTTCCTCTCTTCAAAGCCCTGCCTCCTGCAGTGGACAACAACTAGCTATGATCTAGATTGCAAGCAGCTGTGGTGAGTTGAAGGGGAAGAAGGGAGGAGGCATCTCTTTTACCTGAACCCCTCTGAAGGATGGCTGCGCTTCAGCTGGGAGCCCCACGGGCTCTTGCTCATCGTGCCAGCACTGCTCATCCTTCCCTGCTCCACGATTGTGCTCTTCCAGCACTTTGGAAACCATCATCATCAGTCATTTTAATAGCCCAAAGCCTTAAAAGACTGCAACAGCCGCAGTACCTCAGGAGGACCAAGTCATGCATATGGATACCCACAACATATGAGATGCATGTGCCAGTATTCTGCAGTCTCCACAAAACCAGGGGCATTACCTTCTTTTCACAAATGAGACACAGAATTATAAATCCATGCTGTCACTGCATTTCCAATGCTTGGTACAAACATGGACTAATTTCCAAATTTACGATGCAACCGGGTACATCTGTTATCTGGTGCCAATAAATCTGAGAATAAGGATCTCGGTTTCAACAAGGACATGCATACATTGGCTGGGGATTTACATGCCCAGAGGGTACCTGAACCTCCTACCGTGGCACCCTGTGCTCACACTGCACAGCCTGGACACTATTTGGTCTGCTACAGGCCACATGGAGGAGCCTGATGGGTTTTCTGCTTTTGTTGCATCTTTCATTGAAAGAGGTCAAGCTTAGCCTTATAGTGCTGTAAGCGTCAAGTCCCATTTCTAGATGCTGCTTTGTTGCAGTGAAACCTAAGATGTTGCTGGAATCACGCTGACAGTTTGTCCAGGCTCTGCAGCATACCTGCTATTTTAAGCATTAATCCAAGGGAGGGCAATGCTTTGTGCTGGAAGCTGTGCTTTTTGTATGCAGCTGCAGCTGAAGGTTGTCAGTGACATGGAGGAACAATCAGAAGGGTTAACTAATGGGAAGGTTTATGTCATTCATAATACATGCTTCTCGAAGAAAGGAAGAGGGTAACACCATTTCCTCAGGGCTAAAGGCAGCTCAGGCAGGGAAGAGAGAGATCATGCTGAACATTTCATCACATTTTTGTGCTGTTATCTCCTCTAATGCTGTCTAATTGAGTTTGAGCACAGCGAAAGAAGAAAAAGGCTGTATGAATAGATGTAGGGGGAAAGCCTGTTTGCCTTGCTGAAGCAATTAGGACTGTTCACTTCAATTATTTTCTTCATTTGAAGAAGACAAGAAGGATTTGGTCACTGCGCAATCTCCTGTTGAGAGAAATGACTTCAGAATCCTCAACTTTGCCTTTACAGAGCGTGAAGGCACAGGGCTGGTGCATTGACTCCTGCCTTATGGGGGTGCATGCTGTGCCTGACTCCCCTTCCCAGGACAGGTTAGAAGCAGTCAGATAGGCAAGGAGGGATATTTAATTGCATGGTGGAGCTGAGACTGGTATGTGCTTCAGCTAGCCCAGTTCAACAGCTATCAAAAAAATAGCTGGGTTCTGCTGACTGCTTTTTTCCTGCATGGATGCCTTCTCTGGTGATGATCTTTGTGCCATGTTGTGACACTTAGGTGAATAGCTACAAGGTCTGTTGTGCAACCAGCTCAGTGCAGCGTGTGTTGCTTAGCCCTGTGGCTCTCTAAAGGTTATCTCCTAACTGGCAGGGATCAACGCAGGGAGAAGGAAGTCCTGGCATGAACTTGCCCCTGACAGTGTCTGTGGATTATTTCTGAGTCTTGCTTTCCTCCCTGCTGGGAAGTCTTTATCTGTGTGTGCAACTTGTACTCAGGGATAACACAGCAGCGTGCCCTCAGCACTGAGCTGTCTGAGCAGATCACCGGACGGTGACTGATCTGAATGCAAAGCTGCTCTGTGACATACCATCAGGGCTTGGATGTGAGATAGATACAATCATGAAAGGTCACTTATGGAGACAGTTAATTGCACTACATGAAGAGTTTTTGATTGTAATTTCTTATAAGCAAGGGAGCTTTCACTATTGCGACCAGAGATCCAGATTAGTTTTATTAAGAGGCTGTGCTATTAAGCAGTGCTGCATATTAGACAGTGTGGTCTGAAGTCTTTAAATATTACAGCAGTCGGTGCAATAGAAAGCCCTCAGCTAGATGATGGTTATTATCAGTGAAAAGGCTAATTCTTTAACTGTCCTTCAGTATGTGGCTGAAGGTGAATAGTAGCATCTATCTCTACTCCATATAGTCTCCTGGTAAAAGCTCCCACCCATAAATCACCTGGTGCAACGCTGCAGCTGCAGGCTGAGCCCAGCAATGCTGGATGTTCTCTGCATCCAGCAACAGGAATGGAAGCAAAGTGTGGCCTGAGAGTGGATGCAGGCTCTGACCTAGTGTGCAGCCAGGGCAGCTGATGGAAGATGGTTCTCAGAGCTTACCTAGCTTCCCTGGGACATCACTGTGCTCCCATCAGACCAGGGGAGGCCAAGTGAAGTAGAATTGATTAACTCCTTCTTGGACTTTTATGACTTACTTTCTTATAAATATGACACAGTATGTTGGATGAAATAAACAACGCACTGTAATTCTGTAATGAACGTTGTGCTTGCTTAGCAGGCTGGAATTCTAGCACAGCAGACCTGGCTTAGCAGCAGCCTCGGTGGGATCTTTCCTGCACCCTTCTGTGTGTCAGCTCAGCCCTGCAGTACCTACGGTGAGAAGCAAGAGAATGGAGCAGGCTTCATTCCCCTCCTGTCTTGGCTCCTGAGCGGAGGCTGCCGACACAGATGCCAATTAGTGTCAATTCTGTGGTGTCGATTGTCATCCAGACACCTGGTCACCGGAACCTGGACTGAGACCATCACATTTTCATTCCGACTGACAGCTGTTCAGCATCCTAACAACTTTCACCCACTACTGTTCTGGAAGGAATACAAACTGGTGACCTACATGCGAAAGCCTCAATATCCCATTAATACCTACATCGCTCCACCTTCTCCGAATTCAAATGGAATTAAATTAAAACAAACAAACAAAAAAAAAACAACCAAAAAACAAACAGCAAACCAACTTTAAGCGAAAACTGTAATTAAAAATAAACACACCTTCTGGCACATAAAATTATTTTCCCTCTTCAAGAGTTGACTTACATGAGCCAGATTTATTTTATTAAAGTATACTACAATTAAATTAACAGGGGAATAATTAACCTAATTTCCCCTATCTCTTAAAATTAAGGAAGGAGGAGAAGAAATGTTCCACAGAAAAGATCCTTGATATTGCATAGATCTGTAGCACAAGAAAAACAACTCCCACTCCAACTAGAGGTATAACATGGGAATGTCATGAATTATCAACAGGCTCAGGAGCAATTTGAATCTGATCCTAGTACCTAATTAGTTTTATTATTTCTTGTTTCAAAGCATGTCCCCGAGTTACTGATATTATTTATTTATTAAGGAGATTTCAATTGTACAAAGACTATGGAAAACAGACATCCTGGACTGCAGTTCTTTGTTGGGATCTTGCAGATCTCACAGAAGGAAGCTTTGAGATTTGAACCACAATGACCTGCCCTCATCCCTTTCCTGTGCTTTTTCTGTTCACCTGGGGGTGAAATTAATACACTCAAAGAGCTTATTTACACTCAGAGTAACATCTTGAAAATTTAATGTAGCATATAGAAATCTCTGCTGGAACACCTCCTCTAGACAGCTGATGTGTCCGAGGCATCTTAGTCATCGCGTCCCACCATCTGTTCTTTCTCTGCCACAGGGGCATACCCAAAATGGATTGCTTTGAGGATGAGTATGCCTTTTAAGACTCTATGAACATAGCCAAGCCGGTTCAGTTTAATGAAGTGATCAGCCCGATGAGGAAGGGGGGCATGCAGAGCAGTGAAAAATGGCGATGTATACATCAGAGCGTATTTCCAGAACTGCATGTGTCTCATTTGCCAGGATTCGCATGGATATTTTTTTCATTTTGGGCATATGAACTTTGTTTTGAATTTTGAGCCCCTATTTGAGATGTCTTTCATTCTTACAAATGTTCAAATCTGAAATTAGAGGAAGCCAAATCTTGCTCTCCTTACTCTGCACATATTTGCAGGTCTACCAGAGAGGACTGGTGCTGCAGAATTTGGCACATGCGGATCAATTCATAAATACTACAGCAATCTCTTAGAAAGAAAAGCAAACCTAAGTTTTGTGGAATCTAGGAATGATTTGGGCCTGTTTACTAAAAGTTTCTTTTATTTTCTTACTGACACATAAAAAAAAAGAAAATGTGCCAAACTAAGTCAATGGTCTAAAACTGAACATTGTTGAGATCAAGTGTTTAAGATCATCAGTGTAGCCTTTCATATAAAAGCTGCCAGGAATCAAACTAAATTAAAAAAAGATAACAGTTCCTCTGTGAATCAGAGCAAACACTGCAGAATTACCAAGAACATTTTCCTTACTGAAATTACTTCAGCAAAAAACCCATCACCTTTGGGGATGCAGTTGGTATTTGGCCTTTGGTAAGCTCCTCATGAGCAGCTCACAGGTCATCTGCATGAGAAGCATCCTTCTGAAATTCTGATGAAACAAGATTTCATGTGACTCTGGGCATGAAGGACTCCAGAAAAAGTTTTTATCTCCAGTGCTTTCTGTCATCGTGTCTGAAGGGAATTCACATCTCAAAGCCATAATTAGCTGCGTATCCAGTTGGTTTTTTTTGCACTGGTTCAGCTTCCTTTACATAGTAAGAACGTTTAAGAAATATGTATGAGATACGGTTTTAAAGATACTGACTCTAAATACTACTGTAAGTAAGAAACATATGAAGAAGTTTATGTAGAATGTGGCTTTTTTATCACAGAATTTTAAGATACAGTTACCTGACATTAATGAGGTTTGCTTACAGTTTTGAGCTGTATAGCCTGGGGTATATTCTGTCTCTTTAGGAAGAGGAAATTTATTGCTATACAAGCTCAAACGCAGCAGAAGAGTGGCAGTGCAGATATGGACCAACGGTAAACGCCCATACTGATGTGCTGGCTCAGCTCCCCTGCACGTTCAGCCTCCCCAGCCTCACACTACAGAGAAACAAAGCACCAGGGTCAAGAAGTAAAAGGGAGCAGCTGACTGAATCCTTTACACCACGTGTGTGCGGAGCCCAGCTTTAAGCAGCACACCCCAGAGAATGAGGGCAGTTAAGCGAAGGTGAGTCGCACACAGCTAAAACTTGAGCATCCGTTTTGCAACCCAGGGCCCCTGTGATTTGGGACACACTCTTTAAAAAAAGGATTAATGAGTCCTTACAGAAAATAAATTCGCATCGGCTCTCTGATGAAGATGACCTCTTTTGCTGCTGTTATCTGAATCTTTCCTTTCCCTGGTGGGTAAATGACATCAAAATCAGTCATGTTGGCTTAACCCACAGAGAGTAAATGTCCTCTAAACCGTTCATATTCTTCCTTTCTTAAAAATGAATAAAAAGCATCAAAGATAGCAAGATGATGTTATTGAATACCTGGGACACAACAGATTCCACCTTTCCGCACCACTTAACTATTCCAGCTCTGTGGCTACTATCTGGATGTTTTTATTATCATCTTTCTTATAAAAGGCATTAGCAGGAAATTGTAAAATAAAATCTAAAGTGAATATTTTCCAGCTTTAGCAACTTCTTTTGCATGTATGCTGCATTTTTGGCTCGTGCCACTGACTTTTGGGTCAGAAAATTCTTGGCATAGACTTGGGGGCAAGCAGAGGCCACTGTCCATCCCCAAGAAATGATTTGTGTGCAGCCACAGTGATTTGGAGGGCCATGGACTCTTCTGTACAGACATGAACGATATCATGCCAGCTGACCTCAGGGCTTGAGAGAAGTCCCTGAGCACCTTTATTTACAAGTATAGACGTGACCCTCATAGTTTTTGGACCCAGTTATTTTCCTGGCTAACTTGTAAAGGTCTCTCTGTCTGTGACTGCCAGTTTTTAGAGAAGTTTGTGCCAGAGGGAGAGCACAGAAAGACTGCAGCTCCTTCAGACAACGGTGCAGCTATTTATTTGCAGGATCAGCTCCCCTGTGTAATTGCTCGCTTGCTGGCTCCTGCCTGACATGACATCGTGGCACTAACAGCTGTGATCAGCTCTCCCGGGCTGGGAAGCTGCCTGCAACGCTCAAAGTTAACTGGAAAGGTGTTTTCTTACTGCCTTGTGCTGTCTCCGAGCTTGTTGGCTTGATGACACGGTTGGCGTCCTCATGAAGAGCACCGAACCAGTCTTTTAGTCGCGAAGCGAGACTCCTCAACTCTTTGTCCGTGCAACCTAGAGAAAGAAGAAATCACCAGACTGAGTCAAGAGCACGGGCAAAGAAACTTTCACCAGATATCTGTTAGAAAATTATTATTTATTTATGGTTGCAAACTCCTGCTCGTTAAGAGCCCTGAAGTAAAAGAGAAGGTTAGGGGAAAAGATGCAAGTTAAAAAGAAAATGGAAATAATTATGTTTTACTGGAGTACGTCCTCAGTAGCTGACATGATTTGTGATGGAGGAAGCGACGTGAGCTATCCGCAGGTTTTCAATTAGAGCGATGTGAGTATTGAACTTCAGTGTTTTCACCTTTTAGGATTTCAGAGAAAAATATCAGTCAGACAGATGGGGAGGAGGGACATACTTGCCTAGACATACTACTTGAACAAGATGCTAGGAATAATTTATAACCACATTTGGCTTAGTGTAAGGCTATTATCACAGCTATAGGAAATACAGTTATTTCTTTATATACATATAAAAGAAAGCTGTCATGCTTCTCTAGCTCTACTGCAAATGGGAGTTTGCCACCTCTGAAGACTGTCAGTTCCATTTTGTTAGCTGGGTAAAACAGCTCTTTTCATATGTTATTTTTACTGAGAAAGATCTATTTTTTTTTCTAGAAATTTCTGTCGAGAGATTAATGTCCAGCCAAAACATATATTTTTAAGGAAGAAAACTACAATAGTCACCAGTTTCTGCCAGAAAAAAATATTCCTGTTTCTGTATCATATTTAGTGTTTAAAATTCACATGCTCAAACAATTCTATTATTCCTCCTGTGCACACGTTCTACATTTTAAATGACATTTCTTGGAATACAGAGCAAGATTTTATGGCATAGAGACAGATATCCTTCACAGGGCAAGCACAATATATCTTTTCCAATTCACTGCACCTTGTAATATTCCTCCTTCCACTTTCCTGAGGAGCAATCGAGTCCCACAGCTCATTGTCCCAAGTGAAACTCAGTGGTCCAAGGACTGCAGAGAACTTGCTAGTATCTCATGGCTGTGCTGGGTATTTATCTGTTCTCAGTTTTTTGGGTCAGAAATAATTCTGAATATAAAACTAGGACATTATAATTTTTTCTGCGTGGGAAGTTTTTTAGCATGTTTGGTGGGGGAGAAAAAGAGATTTTCCTAATTTTCTGTAATACTGAAAGAGTTTGATAGATTTTCTCATTAAAGATAAAAACACAAAGACCGTTATCCCACTAAAGCAGAGTCCAGGTAAGGAAAAATTAGGCATTATAGATTATTTTTTAAAATATATCAATTAATGTAAAGAAATGGAAGACAATATTAACTGCAAAGTGGCTTTTGTTACTGAAAAGGTTATCACTATTTTCTTCCACCTATTAACATATTTTACTCCTTGTATACTATTTTAGCTCTGTATGTTAGGACAAAAGTAATAAAGTAGTAGGATTTTTGAGGCCACCCTCTATCCTGTAAGGAACATTTCACACTGCCATTGTTTCTCGGCCATTACTCACAAACAGAGAAAAATCACAGCACAAGCAACAGCAGAACGAGTTCCACCATCCTGCCTGTAACAAGCCCCTATCAGGAGATGCTGCCAGAACGTGTGAGATGTAGGAAGAAAACTAAGTTTGGAGATAACAAATGAATGAACTAGGAATGAACTAGCTCCAGACAGGCAAGAATGGTTTCTGCTTTTGTAAATTTATATCCGTAAATATAAGGAAATTTCTATCATGCACTAATTTCCACAGGAGGTTGGCACCTGTACACATAGGTGAATGAAGGAGATGCTGTCTCCACCCTGAATCGTCACCAGCCGATTTTCATCAGACATATTTTTTGACAAAATATAATTCGGCTACTACAGCAAGAAGACAACAGTCTTCTTTTCAACCACATGTCTTCACAAGTGTTTTCTGAGAAAGAACACACTGATAATCGTATCACCTTCCAAAATTAAAAGTAGTCAGGATCTTTTCTTCCCTTCTGACAAGTAACAGTCTTGTCCTTTGAAAGACAATTTTGCGAAGAAAAAAGGGGAAATACAGTGCATGACAAGTAAATGCTGTTTAGCCAATACCTCGTATGTGACAGGTTATCCAAATGTTCAGAGCACTTTGCACATGTATCTCCAGTCAAAACTGATGCATAAACACAGCTTTGACTATGACTTATACCAAGTGGGTGAAAAAAAAAGAGGATCCAGGTGTCTAGGAAATGAGTAACATGGTTTTCTTGGGCAGACCTGAAATTTATTAAGTATTTATTGTGGCACGTGATATCTCTAGGAAGCCGAGGCTGGAACTCTGGACTATGGAAACCCATTGCTGTGCTTTACAGGCACCCTCATGCCTTCTGGATAGGTACAGCGAGCTTCACAGAATCATGTCAGTAAGTCATAGGGGAAAAAAATAAAATACCCTCCAGGGCTATTTCCTTATTGAGATCTGTGTACATCCAAACACAAAGACAGCTCTTTATACCACAGAAACCTGTGGTAAGTCAAAAGTTCTGCAGGCTCTTGTATGAGCCCTCAAAATCTCACTGCTGCTTTGCTGGCCCTGAGCGCCAGGCCCACGCCTGCTCCTGGCCCTGGCACCCGGCAGAGCAGAACACCAAAGCCTGTAAGTTACATTCTGCAAAGTGGCTGTTTGGTTTTAACTGCATTGCCTGGGGTAATTTGAACGCAGGCTGTTAAATGGCAACTGAAAACAGGACTGAATGTACAGTGCAAGTGGGAAAAAAAATAGATTAAATAAAGGGATATCAGACTTGAAATTACTTCTCTGTATCGGCAAGCCTATCTAACGTATCAGTAAAACGCCACTCACGACCAAGACATTAGATCTTGTTTTCCATGTCTATAATGCCACCTGTGTGAAGAACCAGCTTTTACCATGTCTGTGCAGTGCCGTTTACATCAGTTCTCCACCATTTCCCAAGAGCTGCAATCCAAGCCCTGTGCCAGCTCGGTGATACCCTGCAGCTGCTCGAACACACACGGGACCCCTGCACCCTCCTGTCACTCTGTAACAACACTTCTCTCAATTTTGATGGAGCAAGAGTAGTCTTTCAGACTCTTCTATGGTAAGCTCCCTCTAAGACTGCCTCATTAACTCACCCTGTGGTAAGCCTTTAAAACTGGACCCCGGATGATGCTTTCTCTTGTTTTCACTGACACATTCACAAAGTGCCAAAAACCCAGCAGATTTCCTGTGGAATTTGGCCTGAGACATGACCTGACAGGAAGCCCACAACAGGAGTTTTCGGCGTACTGGAGAGGGATTTTCTGTGAATAACTGAGATATTAAATCAACTCAGTGGTGGATATTACGCTGAGGTCCTCTCAGGACCGCAGCCTTTCTTCAGAAGAGGAACTGCTGGTTTGGGAGTAAAACAGGATCTGACTCTTCTGTTATATGTGGCGAACAACAAATTTCTTTAAAGACTGCAGAAATTTAGTGCAAAGTGCTGTTAAATTTCTATTGGAAGTATTTCATGTCTTCCATCTTACCTTTTCCTGCACATTAAAGTAGAATTATTATTTTCCATTTTTTAATTAATTTTAATGCTACCATGCATGGTTGAAAAGTTATTGCCTTTCTACCTAATGGACTTGCATTCAATTCTACTTATTTTACCTGAATATTTTCAGAAGTCTCTAATCGTTCCCAATTTGTTTTTGGACACAAAATTTAAGACGCTTTGTTCAGAGGGCATCAGTTTGACGCAGACAAAGTCAGGCCCAGCCTCCAGCTGGGTATCTAGGAATCAGCACTTCCTGATTTATTTCTGCTGGTGGAGCCCATTAGTTACATATCAGACTATTAGGAAGCAGAGCTCTGAGGAGCCCCAGATCTAAGATCCTCACATATAAATTTGCATCAGTTTAAGTTATAAAGCATTTTTCAGAACCCTCTTCATGAAAAATACAGTACAAATTTAATTTTTCTTTTACTATTAATAGAAGTTTCAAGTAACGTTTCTCAGATGAGAAGAATAGGGTTGTAGGAGGAATAGATGTGATAATGGGTCCCTTGCTGTTTGAAGATCTATAAGGAGAGAATATGTAGGTTGCAAACAATATGGATATTGGCATGACTTGAAGCACTGATTAAAAAATCTGAGATGAAGAGAAACACCAAGGGAAGAAGCTCTTCATAGCCCTGCTCCAGCAAGTGAAGTCTGTCCAGTCAACTGTCAACACCCATTTTAAAATCTACTGCTGTGAGAAAGACACCAGTGCAAGCATATGCAAATATGCATTTCCAATGCTGGGTGTATTTTCTTCAAGATAAGAAAATTTGGCTTCAATTCCTTTCCTACACCTTTCAAATGGAAAAAAAAAAAAAAAAAACACAACAAAAAAACAGTGGGTTTTATCCTTCTTAATGACATCACTGACAGTTCTGCCTTACCAGCCTTCTGGTATCGAGTCCTCACATAATGCTAATTCTGACCCTCTGCTGCTGATGTGCTTCGATGACATCAGCTGCGTAGCCCATGACTTTGACTACAAGCAGCAGCATAATCTGTCACTTTAATGAGTGAAGGGAATGTGAACGCAGGAGAAGGATGCATGTGCTGCTGGATCCAGCCAAAATCCTCGGATCTGAATCTGCAGCCACTATGAATCATTTTAAATCATGAAGTGATTTAGCAGCAAGCACTGAAAGTACAGATTTATTCCCAAGGGTGAAGCAATTGGTCCAGCAGTTATTTATTCCTAACGGACTGAAAGCGCTGTTGCTAAATACCTATCTTCACCAAGCAGAAAACATTAATGTGTCCTGATGGAAAGCCATTAGCATGCCGTAAAGCCTTGAGTTTTTATAGGCATGTTTCCATTATGGACTTTTTCAGCTCTGCAGATACTAATCTATATACATTGGTTGTGAAAATTAACAATATAATATTTAATTTCATTCCTTCAGGGAGGGACTTTCAAAAGCGCTCAGTGTCACAAATCAATATTAAAGCTGAACTTACGTGTAGAAGCATAAGATTAAATCAATATTGAATGTTCTCTCACGCCCATTTTTACTCCAGCCTAGCAAAGCAATATAGTAAAATCACCAGCCATTTACAAAACAAGCCTTATAATTCATTCTGCAGGTAATTCTGTACAAAACCTAGTGCTAAGGAAGTACATTACTGCTTTAATATGCAGATTGCTGCCATAACGTCCTGGTACTGTGTGACAAGCAAGAAGTCCATGGTGTCCAGAAAAAGTTACAGTGATACATTACTCTGTATTTCAGAGTAAGCAAGCTATGCAACCAGACTCACAGAGTGCGTGTAACCTGTTTTATATCATTAATTTCTCTGTTATCAGTCACCTATCCAGCATGTACCGGTTGCCTTATCATTCCTATTGTTATTGCTGTCATCATTCATAAAAGCAGCACTATGTATTTACCAATTAAATGAGGGCAGACTGGTAATTTGGTTCTTATTGCAGTTTTACAGTATTAATTGTCTCGTAGGTAATGACTGAGAAGCAAATTCCCTATTCCCTGGACGCCAAGGTGCAGCCTGTGAATGTTCCCCAAGAGCTGGGCTGGTTCTGACTCTATCGGTACTGCAGAAGAAAGAAAACTGCAAATGCAGAGAAATATAAAAAGAAACAAAATAAAAGCTTTATTAAAGGCACATTTATCTACTAAGGTTTGTGCACTTCCTATGCAAATGAAAATACCTGGCAGAATTCAGCTTAGAAACAGGCCACTAATTTTGAGCCTCCATCTGTAAAAGACGCAAGTTTCCTGACGCGGAGCAGAACCAATGTATTTTGGTCAAGGTGACCAGCAACATAGTGTGAACAAGAAATGGAAAATACTGCAAGAGGGCCCCAAGTCTGAAATTTCAGACATGGTGTACCCTGAGCATCTTGAGGCAGTACATGCATTCATGGAAACTAGCCTTGAGTGCTGCTTGGCCCAAAGGCAGAAAAATAGGAGCTGTGTTCCTAAGACATATTAGTTGTAACAAGCACTTCAGTCATTTGTCCTGTAAGCCTGGAGGACAAGTCCATTTAGTTTTGATTAAAATGTGTGCTGTGAAATACAACACAAACCAGCAGGACATTGTCCAATGTTGATATTATATTCCTCCAGTTAGAAATAGGACAGAAATTGTTCAATAATTCAGAAGGAAAAAGTCTTGCTTTTGCATTTTTGAAGACTATCTAAAATGATAATCAGGAGCAAAGCAACATGGTGAAGTGCATATATTTTAAAACATTGTAACAAAACTATTTAAAAAAATTGATGTGTATTATAGTGCAGAAATTGACAGAAATAATGGCCATCTTTTGTACTAATTTTTTTATTATTTGTATTCTTTGTATAGTAATCCAGAAAATATAGCAATTCTAATCATGCTTTCTCTGACAAGCATCTCTACGTTTTCTCTCTTGTAGATAAGTCAACACCTGATTTCATCCAGCAATTCATGTAATTGCTTCTAAATGTTTGGGTTATTGCAACAAGCTTAAAAACTAAAGTAAGAAAAGATTGTATAATCTTTCATCCATCAGAGAGCAGGTCTGCTCAGAGCTGTGCAAAATACAGCGTAACAACCGCTGCTGCAGGAGCTGATTTGAAAGTAGCATCAAGCCAAATCCGGCGCTGTGCTAACCCTCCACTCCAAATGCAAGTACGTGCACACACATACAAATGTACCCTTGTGTATGTGACTGGTAGATGGCTCCAAGTGTTTTATCTGACATATTTTGGTGATGCAGTTGTGGCAATAATTACCTTCACAAATATTTCTAATTTGCTCATTTCGTTGAGCCCTCAGGCAATTTCTTATAACAATAAAAAATGAAGTATTATGCCAATAATGCTTACAAGGTAGAAAGGAGTAGATTATTTACTATCACTATACAGAAAGGTATTGCATCCCAAACATGCTTTCGTGGTTCCACGAATGAAGGTCTTTTATTTAAAACTCCTCCTCTGATCACCAGCACTGCATGACAAAGCTCTACGTTGGTATGTTTGTCATACTGTGTTTCCGGCATGTGGTGGCTATTCTTCCACGGGGATGACACCTCGGCTGATAACCACCTCTGATCCTTCTGACACTTGTTTTGCCTCATCTTATAAATGAAGCAGCAGATGCCAAGATCCTGCAGTTCAGACTTTGAGATGATTACAGGAGCAGCTGAGTTATTGTGAGGACTAAATAGGCTTTGATCCGAAGCTTCCTTAAAATGGTACGTTTAAAGCACACGGCTCAGCTAGAACTGTATAAACAAAGATTGAGAGCTACAAAGCTCACTCTCTAAAGCTGCAGGCAAAGTATACATCTGTTTTCATAGTACTTAATGCTAGTTCCTTTTGTGCTCGCATTAATTGTGAAAACCCTGGGAAGTTCATCTTTGCTAGGCGCTTAGGAAGCCTGGAGGTTTTTCTGAAATACATCCGAACCATAATGGTGCTGGGGGTCTGTCAGAACTGGGCAGGAAGACTTGTGGGAACAGCCTCCCCCCTGAATTTTTGGCCATGTCAGCTACTAACATCGCCTGCATGGTTCTTAGCCTCCCAGGTTTCATTTGCTAGCTCACCCTAATGTTCGTATTCAAATTCTGCCATGCCACCTGAGTTTAGGAATATACATGGTTATACCCACTAAAAAGCAAAACACAAAAATAAAGCTGTCTGCTTGGAATGGCTTTTCCAGAAGTTCATGCTGTGCTCTGAATAAGCCTTAGCAATCATCCTCTCTCCTCCTGCCTCCCTTCACTTCTCCCCCTTTTCTACAGAGATCATTCTGCACAAACCTCCTTCATGTGGAAGACACACATGCATCCAACATCATGTACATACCTGCGCTGAGTCTCAGAGAGAGCACTCCAGTTGCCTTCAGCCAGGGCTTGTCAAACAGTGGCCAAGCCATGTTTGCATGCAAGAAAAACAGAATGCTGGTTTGATTTTAAAGCTGCGTTGATCACCCACTGCTTAGAGTCCATGGGGGGTCATCACCAACACCTGGCTTTACTACCAACAGCTTGGCGGTTACGGTGCTCTCAGGGATTTGGAATACTAAATTAGCAATTATGAGTAGAAACAAAATTGACTAAGTTTAAAATGAGGTAATTGAGCGGTCAAATTACCAAATTTGAGTATTAGAAGGAAATGTTTCCTACAGTCCTTCCAAAGGCACAGCTGAAAGTGTTCAGACAACTCAAAGTTTTACAGATCCAGGGAGTTGTTTTGCTCCACTTTCTAGAGCTGAACAGAGAGAAATTTTAGATTCTGATCTTCAGTAAAAATGTTCTGAATTACCACGGTGTGAGATAACGAGCTGCTGATGATAAGGGGAGCTGCTGGTTTCCATAATGAAAATGGCCTTGAGTTCAAAAGAGCAAAACTCAGGCAGTAAAATTAGTAATTTGTCACTATTTGTGAAGAAATGGGCAGATCTGTTTGTGTTCAATCAGAACAGGAAGGCAACAGGCAGAAACAAAAATTAGAAAAAATTAAAAACATAAGTATGTGTCACAATGTCTACGTTAGAGCTTAAGCATATATAACATTTCTCAAAAATGGGTAGAAAATCTATGTATGAAATCAGATGTAATTTTTACAGTGCCTTGTGTAATCACAGAAGAATCTAAATTGATTTGGAAAAAAATGATGGCAGTAGATCATTTTTGTAAAGTGTCATAGTAAACAGGGACATCCGTTCTTATCTGATACCATTTCTTTAAATGCATGAATTTTTCAGGAGTTCCTATGATAAAACTGCTTACCTTACTACTGTTCTGTTCTCCTCACACTATTTCATCTCTGTAAGCTTGCTCAAAATAAAATTAATGAGGTCCCTGATTTTATTTTTTTTGTTTTATAAAAGGAAACATTTTCACTATATTTTCTCTTTTTTTTTTTTCCCTTATTTTCACAGATTTCTGTAGTGAATAACTAAGTAGCAAAATATTCTTTCTGAAGACCAGAAACAATATATTTAAATGTAACCATTTGTTTTATATAGTGTATATAAATATATTAACTTACAGTGGTTCTCCAATTATTTTCTTGCCTCCTCCGTAAACCACTAATAAAACTCAGAGTAGTTTCTGTTTCAAGTTCTAGAAGCACTAGTGAGAAACTTTAATCAGCCAAGACTGATTGAAATGTGAAAACTGAGGGGAGACAGGAAATGAAAAGTGAAGTGGAAAATGAGGTTTCAGAAAATAACAAGTTCAAAAAACCAAGTGCAAAATTCTGGAATTAGATTTCAGAGCAATCTTTGCTTTACGACTGTCACACTTAATGCACACATCTTAAGAAAACAGAATGCAGGCTGGACATGTCAGGTGGACACGAGCATTACAGAGCTTCAGCATATGCTGCTAGGTAAATAAATGCAAACAAAAGCAAAAAGCAATAGGTTTGATCCTTGGTAGTCCTTAAAACCAGTGGAAAAAATATGCATGTTACTCTTCCTTTTCACGACAGGAACAGGATATCAGGATTCACCTCCTTGGCACATCCCTACCTGCTCTGCTTTCTAACCAAGTTAAGAGAGCAAGTTGCTGTTCATAAGTGCAAAGCGATGGGAGAAAGGAACATATGGCTCTCTGAATTATGGTTACTGCTGAATATTTTTAATAATTGTTATTTTTGTTTCTTTCAATGAAGAAATTTATTATTTTTATGGTTAGAGCAAGATCTAAATGCCACTGTGCACTGGACTGGTGGATGCCTATTCTGGAGGTAAATCTTGGGCCAGCCACTTTGTGGTAATGATCACTACTGCTACCAGAAGAAAGCACATGCAGAGTATCATACAGGAATGTAAAAGCAGCACTCTGTTTTGTAGCCTACATTTATCCCATCACACAGAGGGCCAGAGAGTACATTGACTGCTCTTTGTGATCTCCTTTCCCATAGAAAAAAATAAACCTACCAGCATTATTCTCTGAAATCTTGCTGTGACTTAGGACACTGCTTAAGATCTGCTAGTTAGACCCAAAAATTTGCTAGAAAGACACCTTTTTGCCAGGTATGACTGGTACTCCACCATACAAGAAAAAGGGGAAGCAATTGAGGAGATTCACTTATCCTTACTAGAGTCCACGATCTTTACCACCTTCCTAAGGGACCTTTGCAAAGTGAGGGATAAATCCGATTTGTCCATGCTTGAGCAGGATGGAAAGAGAGATACTCATGAGTCAGCGTATGCTGGCAGAAACTATTTTTCCCCCTCATTAACTTTTTTGCACATCAGCTGATTTTTATTTTATACTGTTTATATCCCTGTACTTATTTCTATGTTCCCTGCTGAATGTTACCACGTTTGATACCACCAGGGCTTCATTAATGCAAAATGTTGTCATGTGGTGAATTATTCCCAAACGAGAAAACACAGACAGCCCTAGAAGAGAAAATGAGGAACTGTTGGACAGCATGGGGCTAGAACAATTTGAAGATGTCTCTCGAGAATTCTTCCAGCAAATGATTGGGAAAACTGATTGAAATTCAATAAGAAAACACAAATAAGACAACACAGCTCCCTAGTGGATTGCTAAGATCCCCTGGAAGGAAATCAAACCATCTTTGCACTACTGCACCTTGCAAAGTCAAGAAATGCATACATCCAGCCAGGAAATACATAGCAGTAATGAAGGGCAATATGAAACAATCAGGTAAAGGAATAATTTTAGTACAGAAATACATTTTGAGAATCAAGTTTGAATGGATTTTAGGTCTGAAAAGGATTCTGTTGGAACCAGTTTTACACTGGGGAAGTGTCCCTAGCTTTCCAGGAGTGAACTGCAATTGCTATATCAGCAAACATACTTGTCTGGGTTGGTTCGTCCTTGGTCAAATATGTCACATCAACAAAGGCATTTGGAAACGCAACACTCACTGCCTGCGACTTCGAAGGTGAATGAGGTGCATTGCAAACAGGGGTTTGGCTTCTGGTTAGGCACTGCCTCCTGTGGTGTGAGCGACAAGAAACCTCCGCAAATGCTGGAACATCACCTGGATGTTAAACGAGGGTGAACCTCTCCCCTTCCCAAACTTGGCATAGCTGAATTTTTATCAAGGTGTGTATGGATGCACTGATGCTTCAGCTGTTATGGTCTCTGCTCCTGGACTGAAGAACTGGGGTCTACAGAGAAGTAGACTTCTCTGGGATTAAAAAGAGGACAGCTAAGCTGAGCTGTGTGTCAGGGAAGACTGCAGATTTTTTTTTTAAGAAGTCTCAAAACCCAACTGTCTGTTGTTTTTCTACTGTGACACGCACATCCTATAGCCACGTAACTACTTTTAACAGCATAAAAAAAAGTGTGAGATGAACATGCTAATGAGCACCTGGCCAGTTAGATGCTGTGGGAATCAATAACTTTAAAAAGCATGCAGCATAGATGCAAAAATCTCCACTAATGCGTATTTTGAAGAATCATTTAAAGAAAAGTCAATTCTATTCTCAGTCCTTCATATGCATTTGTATATGTCTTAATGTCTTTTAGAAGGAGGATTGAGTTTTCTATATTCAAGGATATGACTTACTG
>VXAV01007704.1:4265-37476 GCA_013399715.1 Alectura lathami | reverse complement strand
CCAAGTCTTTCGTGCTGTGTGCATAGGTATGGGTTTGCTTCTTTTTCTGTCAAGGAGAAATCCTGCTGGAATTTCTTTTCTGCAGATTTTCTTTTTTGTCCTACTAGTCAAAGGCTAGCACAGGGTTTTCTCTAAAATGACTAAAACCTGCAAATACAAATAGCTTCCCCACAAGCTGTTATGATCTTTGCTTTTAAAGAATAATAAAATCCGGTGCCCCAGAGATGGAGGTGACAGTGGAATAAGCTGTTTAAAATAGCTTGAAGAAAGATGCATGGACCTCAGGTGCAAGAATGTTGCTAAGGCTCTGGGGGGACCTGATGGTGGCCTTCCAGTACCTGAAGGGGGCCTGCAGGAGAGCTGGGGAGGGACTTTTTGGAGGGGCATGGAGCAACAGGACAAGGGGTAATGGCCACAAACTGGAAGAGGGGAGATTTAGGCTGGATATTAGGAAGAAATTCTTTCCTGTGAGGGTGGTGAGACACTGGCACAGGTTGCCCAGAGAGGCTGTGGATGCCCCCTCCCTGGCAGTGTTCAAGGCCAGGCTGGATGGGGCTGTGAGCAACCTGGTCTAGTGGGAGGTGTCCCTGCCCCTGGCAGGGGGGCTGGAACTGGATGGTCTTTAAGGTCCCTTCCAGCCCAAACCATTCCATGATTCTGTGACTTCATTCACAACGCTCTGCCAGCAATGTGGAACATCAGTGCACTTCTTCCTAAAGATCAGGCAGCATCTTTAAGCAGTTGATGTTCTTGAACACAGCCTTTTGGAGGACGTTGTTGCTTGAGACGTTTGGTTTTTATATTGACTTTTTTTTTCCCATGGAGCAGAAGCAATGAAGCACCATTCTGTTGGTGACGACACAAGAGGCAGTGTAGATGGGCCTTTTAGTGGCATAATGTTAAATAACTTGGTGCTGGCGGTGTCACCACTTACCACAGGTTTAGGTCACGTCTGAGCAGTGGTGACACTGTAAATATTTTGAGTTAGGATTTTAGTTTACCACCCTGAGAACTTCTTCTGGAGGTGCCTAGGCACATTATAACTTGAGATTGCTTTAAAAAATAAACCTTAAGCTACTTGTGATCAGCAGATAATCTTTGGAGTTGGCCTGGTTCATGTTCCTCTGGTATTTAACTGCTAAATGTGAAGAGTATGGGCCTTAGTTAAAGGCATTGGCGTAGGTCTGTATGAACGCCCTTCAGTAAGAAAAGCAACTACGGTACTGGTGCGAGTGCTGAAGGCATCTTAGTACTTGAATACATTTTTCTAAAAATCATCTTTGCTGTCAAGATTCATCATAGCCAAGTATGTGGGAAGAGAGAGCAGCACAGATCAGGCAGTGGTATTATTTCTCTGCCACCTGAACATACCACCTAGGGAGGCTGTACAGAAGGTGCTGAGTGCGTGTTGTGGTTGCACTTGATGCCCCAGTTAGGCTCGCCTTCTAGCATCGACTTCTTCTGGGGAAGAGGCTGATTTCCCTGAAAAGAGGGCAATAGAAAGCACATATGGAGTGCGTCTTGTTTGTGAATGGTGGTGGCTGGATGCATACCTAGCAAATAGTTACGAGAGAACTGTGTCTTCGGGGAGCTTCTTTGTCTGCATCGGGTACTCCAGGTAAAGATAGGGCTGGCGTATTCCTTCAGGGCTTGCTTCTCTTAAGGCCAAAATGATAAGGAAGCGATGGGGGCAGGTGAATTAGACGTGATGTTCCTGACTGAGGTTAGTTGCCATGGCCTGACCCAGTGACTGCACGTTAACCGCCGCTACTGCTCGGACGGGGGGCGGGGAGTGAGAATACAGGACGGTTCCTCAGTTGGGAAAGAGCAAAAGGAGACCTGGAGAAGGCTCCAAAAAGGCAATTGAATATAATTTTCTCTTGGCGTGTAAAGGACCAAGGCTGCCAGTGGTGGAGGGGGGAAATTGCAACAGAATTCAGCTTTAACGGGAGGAGAAGTGGATTGCTGCCAGGCTCCTGGCCAGCTCCCCACGGCCCCTTCAGGCAGCTGTGGATCTGTTCCAGGGACCAGTAGCCTGTGTTGCTGGCATCTGTTTAAGAAATAAATAGAAAAGTCTCCCTTCTGTAGATTAGGGAAGGATTTTGCCTATGGAAATGCGATGTTACTAGGAAGGAAGGTGTTATCGTGCTGCGGAGGTGGGATTGGATTAAGGCGTGTGAGCAACACTAATGGGAAGGGAGGGGGAAGTCCTGTTGCAGCGCAAGAGGACCAGAGAGCCACTTGAGCGTAACTTGTGTAGAGGAAGCAGCAGACACCAGCCACCGCTGTCACAGCGCAGACCTGTTCCAGTGCAGTTGCACCGAAGGTGAGTGCTCTGCTTTGAGAGCAGGCTTTTGGCTCTTGCCTCTCTACTGCTTGTGGCCGTGAGCCGCGCAGCAGCAGGGCAAGCCAAGGACTCAAGCACCTAAGGTATGTTTCACTTCATAGAACAGGTAACTGCTGGTTCTTCAGGTCTTTAGAGCCTGCTAAGAGCCGTTGTGGATCTTGGTGATGATGGCAACTGTATTTTGGTACATAAATTTCTCTAACCCACCCCTCCACCCTGTGTCCCCCCAAAAAAGTGGTGGGCTCATTTGCTTTATGTGTATGTGAGTGGCACTCTGCTGTATTATGAAACTTCATCCGAGTCTTACAGCTGGGAGTGCCTGACTCTGCTTTAGGTAAAACTTACCGTAGCAAATTCTGAGGTGGCTGAGTTCTCTCCCTCCTTGTTCAGACTATCCATTTTCATTTTACTTACTATTAAACTGATGTTCCACTTGAGATTCTGTGACTGATTGCTATCTGATGGAAAGGCAGAAAAACCCAAGTGTGGAAAGATGGAGAATGGATGTAGGAAATCTTGAGTTTTCTTGGCTGTCACTGATTGCAGCAGTGTGAAGCAAATCACTTGCCTTACCATGTCTGCTCTCACTGCCCCACCAACATTTTCCATCTATTAAAGGGAGGGTGAGGTGGATTGCAAGACATGATAATGATGGTGTCCTGAGATGAGTGCCTCACTAAGTGTTCCACATACATGGCAGGTTTGAAAGATAGTCTGGGTGGATAAATTAGCTTTACTTAGTCTGTTTGCATTCTCTTCTGTCCTACATGACTGATAAACAAAAAATCTTGTTCCACTTCAGGCTATTAAAAAAAAATAACACATGAAAACACATGCAGAAATAAGGATGCTCCACTCTAGCTGGCAGAGGCGTGGATCTGTTACCGTGTGGTGAGGATTTAGGAGGCCCTAGAGATAACTGGGAGTGGAAGCTGCTCTCTGGGCAGCTGCATTCCTCCAGCTGAGGAGCACCTAGGAAATCTAGCGGCGCATGTAACCTGCTCTTTGCTGTCTGAAAAAACACAGTTCATTTCAAACATCAGCTGATGTTCTGAAAGCATCTCAGACATCATCTGCACAGAATCACCAGTTTCCAAGCCTGCATCGTGCACTTGGAGGATGCCCTGGCAGACTGCATCTCTTAAGGCCTCCCCACCCTGAGGAGAATCGACGGCCCCTCCTGGTTTAGTATCTGCAAACTTACTTGTCCTGTGCCTGGGTTCTTGATAAAAGCATTGAAGAGAGTTGGCCCTACAGTCATGCTCTGGGGAGCCCCACCCGTGTCTGGCCACCAGCCTGGATGTGACCCCATTTGCTGTAGCGTTGAGGCGACCCGTCAGCCCATCGTGTTGTGTGTGTCAGCAGCTGCAGGCTGGGCGCCTTCATCCACTGGGCAGGTAAATCTGTCACAGGAGGGTGCTAAGTTTAGTGAGGCATGACTTTCCCTTCACAAACTGCTTTTGGTTTTGTGTGCTGACTGCATTGTCTTTCAAGTGCCTTTCACTAACTCCTACGATGATCCTCTCCATAATTTTACCGGGCGCTGAAGTGAGACTGACAGACCTGTAATTACCAGCTTGCTTTCCTGCCCATCTTGAGAATTGGAATCACATTTGCCAGCTTTCAGTTGACTGGGACCCCTGCAGATTCCCAAGACCGTTGGCAAATAACTCAGAGGTCTCACTGTAATGTTGGCCAGCTCGTTCAGTGCCCTGGGGTGAATGTCACCAGGCCCCGCTGACTTGTGTGCATTCTGGTGCAGCAATAAATCCTGAATGGGTTCAGTGCCACCTTATCCCCCCTGCTTCTGGGGTCTTGTAGCCCATCACGGTAGTTGAAGACAGCGAAGAAGGCACGGAATGTCTCTGCTTTATTTTCATCCCTATTTGAGTTGACCAGCCTCATCAAGTAACAGACCAATGGTTTTTTGGGTTTTCCTTTTGCTGTTAAAACATTTTAAAAGCCTTTTTTTGTTACCCAACACAGAATTAGCCAGCTTCAACTCCACTTGAGCCATGGCTGTATGAATTTTCCCCTACAAAGGCAAACAGCATCTCCTTAGTCCTCCTGTGTTGCCTGACCTTGCTTCCAGAGTCCATCTGCTTCTTTTTTGTCCCAAGCTCCATGAAGAAAACAGCTGCCTTTGACATGCTTCGGGATCTTTCTGGAGCTGACCAGGGACTGAGCCAGTGCTGCTTGTTCTTCCCGTTGATTCCTCATACTGCATGCGTTGGTGTCAGATGTTCCAAATGAACCCCAGCGTACTCGGTACGTGGTGGAGCAGAATGAAAGCTGTCACCAGCATATTGTCCCTCAGACACTGTCCCACGGCTTACCTGTAATAAGCCTTATTTCATCCCTTTTCCGCTTTGAACCTACTCCAAGGCTCTTTCAGTCAGCCCTGCTAACTCATGGGGAAAAAAATCCTTTTCCACCTTTGAGAAGGGTGATTCCCATCAGGCCCCAGTAAGCCTGGTGTCGCGTAGACCATCCCATGGTAAAAAAAAAAAAAACCAAAATGCTGCTGCTGACAGCAGCCTCATAGCCACATATTGATCAGCTGGATCAGCCTGTTTCCTTTGATTTCCTTCCTGGTGACTGGAAGGACAGAGAATGCTGATCCCTTTACCAGGCTGCCCAGGGCTTTGAAGTCTCTTCTGATCACCTTTGGACTTGTCACCATGACTTTGTTGCTACCCCCATGAACAAGAAGAAACAGCATGATCTCAGGGCTGTACGAGGCTAGGAGGCTTCCTAGCGACACCTTCAGCCTGAGCCCCAGGGAGGCAGCACTCTTCCCAAAGCGATGGATCTGATGGGCTGGCTGGGCCCTCTGCTCCCCCAGAGTGGAGTCACCTACAACAGCCTGATGTTTGTTCTTCGTGAGGTGGTGCCCAGTCGTGGGGCAAGAGGCAACAGGCGGAGACTTCAAACACGAGGAGCTCTGTCTGACTGCGACAAAAAAACTCCTGTACTGTGCGAGGGACGGAGCACCGGCACAGGTTGCCTGGAGGGGCTGTGGGGCCTCCATCCCTGGAGACCCTGAGGTGGTTGGCTGGCCTTGCCTTGGTGACTCCTCTAGCAGAGCTGGATCGTCATCCACCTGATCGTGTCTGTATGGAGTTTGCTTTTAGCATTACGAATAAATAGTAATAGTCAAGGATGTGGTCTTGTCAAATACTGGCATGGAATCCATCCTTCTCGGTCGCCTGCTCAGCGCTCCTTAGGCTGGCGTGTGTTCCACGTCTGATCTGAGCACACAGGTAAATCAGATCTCTCCTGCTTCAGGCAGTCCCTGCCTTAGGGTGTCCTTCGGAGGCCGCTCGGTGTTCCTGACTGATATAAGGAACCTGTCTGAGCACAGGTGTGTTGAGTGTCAGCTTCCTCATTTCTGGGCAGTTTCTTGTGAAATCAAACTTGTGTTGTACTTGAGGTTATTGCATTGCCACCCTGAGACTTTGAAACTGGTTTGTGTAACGTTATGCTTTTGTGGCTGACCTGGATACCTAAGGACAAAAGCATCAGGGAAATATCTAGGCAGAGAGAAAGCATGAAGTTTTTCTCCCTGCAGAAACCTGCAGGGAGGGATTAACTGATTGCCATGAGAAGACTGGTGCCAAGTAACAGCGTTAACACGTGGTGGTATTACCCTGCTGCCTTAACGCTTGTTTTGAATCACACATGAGGTTCTGCTGCTGCTGCCATGACACCAGTGAGGTGGGCTGTTCCACACGCTTGTGCAAGCCCTTGCGTACTTCACGGTGTTAAGCAGGGAATTCCTAACCAATGTACAGGCCATGCTGGCCGATGTCTAGTCTTCAGTAGTGTTTTTCTAACTTCACAGGAAGTCCTACGAAACGAATGTCTGTTTCTGGCTTGGTAAGTGGGAGGCTGTCAGGCGCCGGGTGTCATCACACCCTCCTGCTGTGTCCCCAGGGGTTGTAGGAGAGCACTCAGAATGCTGCGCTGCTCCCTAATGCACTGGGAGGAGGATCCCTGAAGGAACCGTGTCTTGGAGCTGTATGTGATGGTGCTGTCTGTGGTAAGAGCACTGTGTGGAAGCAGAAAGGCTTTTTTCACCCAGTTGGAAGCACCCTGACACAAATGGCAGTTTGGCATCATGACCAACACCTCAGAAGGGTGTGGGATGAGTGAGCTCATGCACGTGGGTTGCTCTGTTAGAGTTGATTACTGAAGGTGGTGATAATGCTGCTGCAGTAGACACTGGAAGAAGAATTTTGTATCTAAAACTCAATTGTTTTCATTAGTGCTACAGTTGTTATTTAAAATGCTTTCATGCTGTAAAAGTCTGCAGTTCTTGCAGTTACCTTTGTAGCTGCTTGGAGTTTGGCTACACCTTACTGTAACTGAACTCTTACTAGCCATAGTTTGCAAGCTTTGTGGAAACTTCCTGCTGTTTTTTGACCTGTTTGTTTTCCAAGTAGCTGAGTACAGATCTTTATCACTTAAATTCTTTGTGTAAAGTTGCTCTGAGTATTGTGGAGCTTCCTTGAGTGTGTCGGAGCTCATTGGTGTCTTTTGTAAATTCCAGAGAGCATGGCTGCTTTGTGGTAATGAGTTAGGTAAAATTCCAGGGGCTCGGAGGCAAGGAGAGCAGCCAGAGAATGTTCTTATCATCAGTCCTCTGAAGCACCTGAGAGCGAAGTGCTGCCATCACTGGGTGAGAATCCAGACCTCCTCTTCTTCAGCCCTGCCTTGTAAGGGCTAGGGCGACTTGCAGCCTTGAAGAGAGACTTAACTCATTGGCTAGAGGTTTGCAAACCTGTCCTTGTTCCTCTGGCTGTTGGGAATCACAGACTATCCCAAGTTGGCAGTGACCCACAAAGTCTAAGCCCTGGCTCCACGCAGCACCACCCAAACCCAGTGTCTGAGGGCAGTGTCCAAATGCTCCCTGAGCTCTGGCAGCTTGGGGCCGTGCCCACTGCCCTGGGGAGCCTGCTCCATGCCCACCACCCTCTGGGGCAGGGCCTTTTCCTAACCCCCAGCCACACCCTCCCCTGACACAGCCCCATGCTGTTCCCTCAGGTCCTGTTGCTGTCCCCAGAGAGCAGAGCTCAGCGCCTGCCCCTCTGCTCCCCTGGGAGGGAGCTGTAGGCTGCCATGAGACCTCCCCTCAGCCTCCTCTGCTCTGGGCTGAACAAACCAAGGGACCTCAGCTGCTCCTCATACCCTTTGCCCTCCAGACCCTTTCCCATCTTCATAGCCCTCCTTTGTGCACTCTCTAATAGTTTTATGTCTGTCTTATGTTGTGGCACCTGAAGCTGCACCCAGAGCTCGAGGTAGGGCTGCGCCATGCAGAGCAGAGCGGGATGATCGGTGCCCTCACCCAGCTGGCAGTGCTGGGCCTGGTGCACCCCAGGGTACGGTTGGCCCTTTTGGCCACCAGGGCACACTGCTGACTCACATCAACTTGCCATCAGCCAGAACCCCCAGATCCCTTTCCGTGGGGCTGCTCTCCAGCCTCTTGTCCCCCCTTCTGTACACAGAGCCAGGGCTGCCCCGTCCCAGGTGCAGAATCCAGCGCTTGTTCAGCTTCATGCTGTCGGTGATCTCCCAGCCCTCTGATTTGTCAGGATCTCAACGGAAGAAGAGTTGAGTGAGCAGTGGGTGGTGCTGGAGTGCAGGGTCTGCACCAGCTCCTGGTGCTGGGAGCAGAGGGGAGGGCAGCTCCCTGTGCTGCTCGACACGGCTGCTTGGTGCTGCACTCTGGTGAGGCTGGCTGCGACTGGGTGGCACAAGTCTGATGCATGCAATTTACCCAAAACATAGCACGGTTATTCTTTGTACTTTTTTTCCTGTGAAGTGGAATGAGTTCCTGCTTACGAATAGCTTTGACGATTATTGCGTAGTTTCATTTTTCCAGTAGAAGTTGCTTGTTTAAAACAATGTTTTTAAAATGCCAAGTGTGTATTCTGAAACAAAACTGGGTTCTGGAACTGTATGTCAGGAAGCCTTTTCTGTTACTTTTTCTGCAGTCTGACCAGATGGCTGGCTGATCGCCTTACAGCCTTGTGCATTCGCACAGTTTGTTTAAATAGTTCATCTAAAATGCTTTTCTTTTTTTGTCCTTAATTTGTAGCTAACATTTGAACCCATGCAAAGATGCTGGAGAGAAGAAAATCAGACTTGGTTGAAACAGTGTTTCATATGCCAATGTCTTGTTTCTGTGTTTTTCCAGGAGCTGCTGGACAAATATTTAATAGCTAACGCAACTAACCCCGAGAGCAAGGTATTCTACCTGAAGATGAAGGGAGACTACTTCCGGTACCTTGCTGAAGTTGCCTGTGGTGATGACAGAAAACGTGAGTGCCTTTTGGTGTTCGGGTCCTCATTAGCGAGTGACGCTCAGGTTTGAGCCATGGGGGAAAGAATAAATGAACTACACATCAGTACCTTACTCTGAGGTTATGTGAGGGTTAGTGATGGGGGAAAGGCCGTGTTTGAGCTGGAAATATTGTTCCTGTAGACAGAGAGGAAAACTCTGAATAGACCTTTGGCACAGTGTGCAGGGGAGTTTGGGCTGGTGTTCTGGCCATCTGCCTGTACTTCTGGATAGTTGTCCTAAATTGCTTATTCAGAGCTTCGCAAAACAACTCAGGTACAGGTCTGCAACGTACTTAATGTTGTTTGTTTGCATTTCTTTACTAAAATGAAGTTGGTGAGGAAGAGAAGGCAGTTCTAACTTTTTTTTTCACTCTGAGTAGAGTCCTGTTCATCTCTAATTTTAACCACTTGAATGTGAAGTAGACTTCATTGTGATCATCCAAGTAAGATTATAAATAAACAACTAGTTCAGTACACCAGGGAAAGGAGTGTAAGCTCCCTTTGGAACTGCGGATGTTGATGGGGACAATACCATCTCCGGAATTTCCGTTTGCCCTTCTGGACCCAGCAGGAGAGGCCTGGAACACTTCACAGGCAGCAGGGTCACTTGCTAGCAGGCATCCTGAGAATGCAGGTGGAACACGTGCGCAGGTGGCCCTAGGTACCTCAGGGAGCTGTTCTGGGGGTGTTTTAGCTCCGTACTGCACTAAATACTAGAACTGTGCCGCGCAGTGCCCAGGCGCTGCTGTGGTGTTAAGAACCACGGTATGGCGTAAGCTGGGGATGTCCTTCTGTGTAAGAAACGGGAATTAGTCCTGGAGTGACACCGTGGTGCAGGAGGGAGGGAGATTGTTGGGAGCTGGCAGAGCTCCACAGTGACCGTCCCTTTGGGCTGGGCACGGCGGGCATCTGGCAGTGCTGACTGGTTTAAATGGACTGAATCCCAAAGCGGGGGTTAGCGCTGGTTGTCACACAAAGGCTTTGTTAGCCTCCTTGTAAGAGGACTTGAAGCTGCAAGATGAAAATATGGAAAATACAATACAAGTCTTTGCATTGTGTTGCTTTCCAAACATTCTAACTCTTCACCTTATTCGAATGACAGCAGGTCCAAGTTCACTAGACAACTTGTGCTTGGCTTTCACAAAGATAAGCCTGATTTATGGTTTTGTCTGAAGCAGCAGTTAAAACTCTGTGGGCTTCTCTGGGCAGAGAAGTTGTCTTACAGAAGACAGTCTTCACTAGACTCTGCAGTGCTTCACGTGCAGCCACTTTGGCCTGTAGCCTCTTCTCTCTGCGGTATTTCTCTAAATCAATCTAGGCATGACCTTGTTCTTTATCGTGACCTCCCACCTCTCTCCGCCCAGTTTTTGAAGGCAGATGCTTAGTTTTTCAGGAACGTGCAGAACATGCCTTCTAGACTTCCCCAGAAAGAGGCAGGGCTGTACGGACAGCTGCCTGCTTGATGCTACACACCAAGCGTGAGCAAGGAGCGGAGCAGGAGCTCTGTAGGAAAAGTCATGCAATTTCTTAATAAAGATTGAGCTGTATCAGAGGCCGTACATCCATGTGTCAGGCTGAGGTACTGTCCTCGTTTCCAGTGTTTCTGTTCACTAACTTCTGTGTGTGTCTGTCTTTTTGAATACCTTTGCTCTGTTGTAGCTTAATCTGCCCCCTGTGGTTTGTCAGTGCGGTGACTCTACTTAAAATGGGTTTAAAATTGTTACCGTGATGTAGAGCAGTGCGTTTTGCTAAGAGGAGGCTCAAGTGGAAGACTGCTCAGTCCCTGCTAACGGAGTACTTTCAGTGGTTGTATCTTTAAAAAATAATTTTAAAAAGTAAATGAAGTGACCCTAACTAACATGTAACTGCTTCTCATTCTTTTAACAGAAACAATAGAAAACTCACAGGGAGCTTATCAGGAGGCGTTCGATATCAGCAAGAAGGAGATGCAGCCAACACATCCGATTCGCCTGGGTCTAGCTCTTAACTTCTCTGTATTCTATTATGAGATTCTCAACAATCCTGAGCTTGCCTGCACACTGGCAAAGACAGTAAGTTGTTTTTCTCTCTTCTCCTGTCCCCGCAAGCACAGAGAAGAGTTTATGCTTAAAATAATCTGATCATTTCCTAGTGTTTGTGCAGGACGTCATCCTACTTAATGGATCTGGTTTCCACGCTCATGTTGTTCATGGAATTAAGGGGATACAAGTGGGCTGTATTTAGTGTGACTTCAGTTTTAAGCAACACAGCAAGCTTTTACTGCCTTTGTGCCTGTTTGTAAGAGACCGGTTCAGGTCCCTATTTCCTGATGTCACTTTTTTTTTAATAAAAAAAGCTACCTGTTCTGATAAACTTAGCTTGTGTTTTGTAGTGCTCAGTCAGCAGACAGACTAAAGATGGCTTAACTGTTGTAGGCGTTCGATGAGGCCATTGCAGAGCTTGATACACTGAACGAAGACTCATACAAAGACAGTACTCTCATCATGCAGTTGCTTAGAGACAACCTAACAGTAAGTTGACTTTTTCTGCTATCACTTCTGTAACTGTAATTGCTTACGCTGAGTTTGTCATGAAACAAAATGTTATTTAGCACCAGACATGGCACTGGTTCAGGCTGTTTACCCTCCTGCACCTTTTCAGCTTACACTGCGTTCAAACCAAGCTGTGATGTCATCAGCTCTGTGCTGCGTAATGCAGAAGAACAGCTTGGATAGTTCATGGTCTTCATTTCTGGCTGTCTGAAGGAAGGGAGGAAGGTGCATTCAGCTATTTCAACATGCAGAATAGGACAAGGAGTCCAGAAACAGTGGTTCATGGTCTGTCAGGGATTCTTACTAAAACTTCTTGATCATCACCTCAGAAATGAGATGTCTCTCCTGATGTACTTCCATGTAGCTTCCTTAATTCATTTTGCTGATTTTTTTTTTTTTTAATTAAAACAAAAGGTCTGGAATTTGAGTACTAACAGATGAGTTGATGTTTGAGTGTATATAGCAATGATTAACTGTTGAAGAAAAGTGCCTAATGGAACCTTGAGGCTCTTAAAATACGTAACCAAAGTGATTTTTGTAGAGAAAATTCTCTGTGGATATTCACAACACTTAAAATTGCAGCAACACTTACAATTTTGCAGTATCTTCAGTAGAGATACCCTCATTAGTACTGTAAAATGCTTTGCTTCAAAGCCAGGATGGTAGTCTTCACTCTTACGATCCATACCTCTGCTTTTGGAGTTCATGTTACTCGTGAAGCTGTCGTTGAGCTGGATGGTCTCAGCTCAGTGATGTAGCTCGCTATTAAGCACAGAAGTGCGGACTTCAGAACGCTGCTCTGCCTTCAGTACCTGAGGGGCACGGCTGTGCCCTGTGCATAGGGACCAGTTCCAGCCACCTCTCCACAGGCCAGGGCTGTACAGCTCCAGTGTGCTGGTGCTTCGCAGAGATCCTTAGATCCAGCTCATTTCTGCGTGGTTAAGAGCTGTCTCCTTCTGGAAGCCGAGCTCTGCGTCTGACAGCTGACGCTGTTTTTCTTCTCTCCCTAGTTATGGACATCAGACAGCGCAGGAGAAGAATGTGATGCTGCAGAAGGTGCAGAGAACTAAACTGCCCGGGGCGTCGTTCTCCCTTCCCTTCTCAAGAAACCTTTTTACACGTCTCCATTCCTTATAGCTCCACTTGGATTTCCTATAGCAAAGAAAACCCATCCATGTGTATGGAAATCAATTTATAGTCTTTTCACACTGCAGCTTTGGGAAAACTCCATTCCTTGATTTGTGTTTGTCCTGGCCTTCCTGGTGTGCGGTTACTGCTGTAGAAAAGTATTAATAGCTTCATTTCATATAAACATGAGTAACTTCCAAACACTTATGTAGCGGACTAAAGTGTACCTGGTATTTAAAAACAAATCTGAACCAGTTCCTGCCAGTTGACTGTGTTTTATATTACAGTAAGATATGAAAATGTAGTTAATTGCAACTAAAGAGTGTTCCACATAGCTTTCAACTCTCCACATTCCCTTCTTACTCTGCAGGTTTTCCATTCTGTAATTGACTTTCACATGCTACTGTGTATTCCTTTCAGTAGAGAGATGGAAGTTTTGGGCCAGATCAAGTTGAGCATTTCTAGCTTGAAAATTCACAAATTGAATTGCTTCCTGTATAATGTAAGACAGGAGCCCGGGTGTCTGCAAACAGGGGCTACTGTTAATCCTCAGTTGCTGCCGTTTCAGTTGACGTCCCTCCCCAGTGAGCGTTCACTTACACTCCTGCCGTCGTAGTTCTGGTATTCACTTCACTATGTATTAGAAGCAGCATGTTACTGCCTGAGCGCAGGCAGTGCTTTGGGCAGGCTGAAGTGCATGTCATTTCTTAATACACTGGAATGGGAAAACCAATCGAAGTTCACATGTCCAAGTATAAAATTTAGTACTTTTCCATGCAGGTTTGTGCACATGTGAGAAGGTGTCAAGTTTGTCCAGTGATTGTTACTTAGAGAGTTCGGACCACTATCGTGTGTTGCTAATCATTGATTGTAGTCCCAAAAAAGCCTTGTGAAAATGTTATGCCCTCTGTAACAGCAAAGTAACATGAAATAAAATTACATTTTATAAACCACTTACTGTTGGCTGGTAACAATTCCATGTAATTGCTTAAGGGCTAAGCTGAAGTATCTTGTGCTGGAAGTGTCTTTCTCCAGTTTAGTGCATACTTGTAAAAAGTCTGCTCTTAAACTCATGTCGTATTTGAACAATGTGCATTTTATGGAAATACCCTGGAGAACTTTTTCTCAGTTAACCTGACATGTGGACTTCTCAATAACTAAATCTACCGGAGCTAATGTCTTCACCTTATTAATGACTTAAGAAAAAAAAAAAAAATAGCCATTTTTTTGTTTTTCCCTGGCTTGCAAATCCTATCTTCTAAATCATGCGCTTTCTGTAATCTCTTGAAGTTCTCTGACTTGTCCTCTTATTTTTTTTCCCCTCCACTAATGGTTGTCAAGATTATTTTATGGTATTCCAGATGCAGTTTTAGGAATGCTGAGGAATTCTTCCTCTAGAACATTAGTTGTGTGCTGCCACATCGTAACCTGCTTTCTGTTGTTCTTAGACTGCTTCTAGTATTAACTGTTCCCCAGTTTTTGGAGCTTTTGTAATAATGCGTTGCTCTGCATTTTTTTTTGTTTGATTTCAATTTTTTTTTCCCCCTAGATCACTTAAGAGTTTTTTTCCTAAGTCTCTACCTCTTAGTTCCCCATGTTGGTGGGTTTTTGAACATATTTAACTCCTTTTAGTGTCCTGGCTAGACAGGATGTGACATTATGAAAAAGGACGTACTGCTAGTCCGTGTGGATTTCTGATGGTACCTCTTCCACCTTCCATCTGTTCTGTTCATTCTTTTGAGTGTGCACAATGAGTATTCCTACAATAAAACTGTTCAGATTATATATGCTTCAACTGACATGCATTGCTTTTTAAAAAATGTATCAATTCCATTTTCTTCATGCAGTCACTTTGAATTGCTGTCAAAGTATTGTGTGGCAGGATTCTACATAAACTCATATGCTTCTTAATTGGTGTTTTGGTTTCATAATTTCTTCCGCCCCCGCCGCCACGCATTCCTTATCGATCCTTTGTTTCATAAAGGTTTTCAGCTAAGTGCTCTCGTGCTCCTGTAAACGCGTTTCAGTGCATACATGCTGGCAGGCAATTTTAGCCGCTCACTTACGGGTTTGCTTTCGTTGCTCTTCTGTAATACTGTCTCAGTGTGCACTATGTTGTCAGCTGACACTCTGCTTTCTATTTCTTTCCTTTTGCAACATGCACAGTGAGTTGTCAACGCTTGTTACGGGAGTGCTGTTTGGGCCTTGTATCTAGGTTACAGCTTAATTTGTTAGCTAATGTCCATCAAGATGGGCAAATTCTAGCTGTTTCTTGTCCACTGCAGCTCTACTTTTTGTGCAAGAGATGCATCTTGCAATGGCAACACTAGCTCTTGAATTCTAATAATACTGAATGCCGCACCTTCTCATGCTGTTACTTCCAAAAGGCAACAAAAAGTGTAGGGAAATAGGATGGTCATACAAAAAATAATAGACTACAATTTCCTAAATGCCTCTGGAAAGACCCCCATCCCCATCCATCCCCCAGGTAGATTCCATTAGTAGTGCAGCACCACCATGTTCCTATTATGGTTTCCAGTTCCAGGAGATCATTTGCACTTGCACGCTGCCCCACCTCACCTAACAGGACGACATGCCCCGCAGCTTAGGAGATGCCAGTCGGACTAATGCATCGGATGCTGGGCCCGGCTTATTCTTTGCAAGGCACACGTACAACTGACAGTATGATCCAAGGCTCCTTAGTAAAATAATTGCCTTGTGAAGGATGCGGTTTCCATTGGCTGAAGACATTTGAATGCAGCAAATCCTGTGGGGCAGAGGGTTTCACACCAGTAAGGTAACCATCTAACTATCTCCACCCCCTTCTTGGTATTTTCAGGGTTCCTAACCTCTCTGCCAGGTGGGTGATGGTGGTGGCAATGGTACTTCACCTGGAGCCATTTTCTTTCAGGTGTTTGTGCAGTAACAGTTCAGCAGTAAAGCAGGGGGTTTGTAGGTCTTAGGATCTTTGAAAACGTCCATGTCAACAGATCCACTTTTTCCCCTGTAGGTCTAGCTTAGTTGGTGTGATGCCAGGCTATTTGTTGTACCAGATGATATTTTGTGATGCATGTGCCATATGTTTTACATACTACTTTGTGTTGATTCAGGTAGCCAGAATTTAGGTGAACATTCCGCATGTATCAATGACTCGATTGCTTAGGTAGCTTTCAAGTGTAGACCATGCAGCCAAAGTTATATCCTGAGAATTGTCTCGAGCCACCTAAAATTAGTTTCTTACCAAACCCAGAGCGTAGGTTTGTCAGTAAATCATCACATAGAAAAGATGTAAACTTGACATTTATTCCCAGTGATTTGAAACCCTGGTTCTACAGATGAAATCCCAGACTGCTGTAACAAGAACTAATGCTCTCTTCTGTGTGAGTGTAGCTGGATGACATGGCTGGAAGCTTGAGCAATTGCGTCTTGGCTAGCGTTCAGATGAACAAAACTTCAGCGTGGGAAGGGTGAAATGTTAGTACCAGGCTCAGATTACAGCCACAATGTTTTTCCGCTATGCTGTGAAGGCTTTGACTTCATAGAGGTGCATCTTCACGTTTTCTTGTGACAGAATCCTGAAATTCATTATTCTTTTTTTTTTTTTTTTAGGCTTTAAAATGTATGTCTGCTGATCTTGTTATTGCTGAGCAGGTGCTGGGCCTTTTAGGATTGCCACAAATCAGTTGGAAACAATAAAAGGGGGCTTGTTATGGCCATGGAAGAGGGGGGGGAAAGGAGGGAGGAAAGAGATGGTTTTTCTGTGCTCTGACTCCACTTAAATCATGCTCCAGGGAAAACTGATAAAGTTTGGTCTCAGCAGTGACAGCAGTAACAAAGCTGTACATCATAACATTATTCACAGAACTCAACCTTCCAAAAAAATATTTCAGGCATGCATTAGAGATGCTATAGCCTCTGCAGTGCAGGATGCAAGGATCTGCTAATGTAAGTTTAGATTAGAAATTACTAAAGATTTCCTGGCAGAAAAAATTTACACTTGTGGTGGTCTGAATATATGAACGGGGAAGGGAGGCAACTGAGTGTTTTGGGGCTGTGCAATAAATCTGGACTGCCATGTAAAAAAAAAATAATAAAAAAGCTGCTTTTGCTCTGTTAGCATAATTTCCATTGGTTTCAATGGTTTAAATTCCACTTACATGGCTAAATTCGTAAATCATGTCTAGAATAAATGGTCAAAGTCTTACTGATCTAGAAGGTTTCTGCTGCTGGTGAACTTTGCCACTAAACTCACCTTTACTGCTAGAATTAATCAGTTTAGATACAGAACCTCAGGAATATAATTCCGATTTTATAGATCAGGTCTTCAGAGGGTTTTGTGTAAACATTCTTGCTACTAGCTTTAGCTCTGCCATTGTAAAACACATTCTTGTGCTGTGGTTTCTTATGTGTTAGTATATGCATATAAATATTTAGCCATGCCCAAGTAAATGCCTGGTAGATATTTGGTGGAGTGGAAGGATTTTGCCTTGCCTGAGAGATGGCTGGTGGCTTTGTCGGGGGGAACTCGCAGGGGAGAGCAGGAGGCGCTGCGCAGTGCGTACCCACGCTCTGCTGCAGAAGCCGGTGTGTGGCCGTGTTACAGCTTCGGCAGTCACGCTGACTCCATGTTTTTGCTCTTCCATCCTGTCCCTTCGCTCACTTTGTATCCTGCGACAGTTTCAGTAATACTCAGTGGGAGACAAAATGATGGGGTTTGAAGGGAGAGAAACAAAGATCAGAGTAAACTGGATGCTAACAGCCCTGTCTCTTAACATGGCTTCCAAGGTGGGAAGAGCTTAACGTGCCTCTCCACTTCAAACACGGTGATGGGGGGGTGTGCCGAGGCATGAAGGCCCTTCTGTGGTCACGGCCGATCCCACGCTTACAGCTCTGTGTGTATGGTGTTCCTTTCTTTTACAGGCAACATAAAACACTTTGATGGGCTGTTCTGTATCGAATGCAGTCATCTCTGGTGGTGCTGTGGAATGTGATTCAAAAACAGCAGCTGTAACACACAGCAAAATATTAATTTATAGAAATAATGGAACTGGTTCCTATGGAGAAGAAAGCGTCCAGTGTGCCAACCTAACACGAGAATTTTGCTTTGAAGTAGGACAAGGTTTGTCACAGTTTATGTGCTTAAAATAAGACGGGGGATCCCCTGGATCACCACATCCCACTCAGCCCCGTCACAGCCACCACACAGCATGTGTACGAAGCCCGGTATTTAGATTCTCTCCTTCCCCTGCTACTGGAAGCCCGTTGCAGGTCCTCACCCTGCTGATAGCTGGAATCCAAATAAGAAGCTTATTCTTGGCCAGTTTACACCCATTTGTTTATGCATTAGTTCTGCCTGTCGGCTACAGCAGCGTGCCCAGCGAGCATTCCGCTGTCAGGAGGGCTGGCTCTGGGACTGATGGATTGCAGTGCTCCAGGCACCTTTTGTGCTTCGCAGGAATGGCAGGAATGGGGAGCTTCAGTGCATCAGTAACAGTAATTGGTTTGCAGAGGCAGGTCTCAATGCTGCGCATCATTTTGCTCCAAGTTTTGCTGATTTTAGTAGAGATTCTGCTCATAGATGTTTTGTCAAAGGTTATTTCGTAGGCAAGGAGGACATTTTGCTTTGTGCATGCACACAAAATCAGTATTGAAAAGGTAAAACAGCTGCGGGAGGAGGACTCTAAACTCTCATTTTGGTTGCCTAATAGAATGGTCTTTAACAGTATGTGCACGGCATTCAAAACAAACAGGCATTTTCTTTTTCCAAGCTGCAGCTCTTTATAGAGGTGGCTGACCTGTTACTTCACTGCCTTAAAAGAAGTTGTTAGTCACTGGCAGGCAATGCTGCTTCTCTGTCCATCTTGAGCGATGGGCCAACTGCAGATGCTATTTTTGTCCAATTGGAGCTAGAAGAGAAAGGATAGCTCGTTCTTGTCAGAGGGCCTTCAGCTTTTTAAAGATGCTCCAGCCCTATAAAGGTAACAGAGCGTTTCCCCCCCACCCCAGGCAGATACGTGTCTGAGATCAATATCAGCATCTGGAAACTTCACACTTTACCCCTTGACTCCAAATTTCACTTGCAGAGACATCTCGCTGCTAATTAATACATCTGCAGAATTAAATGGTGCGATAGGAAGAATAAGGGGAAAGAAGATGACTGCCAAGTGGATTTGGAATACTGGAATGGGGTTTTGTTTTTCTCTAATAGTGTGAAATTGCTACACCCACATAAGCACTATAATGTAGTGTATTCTTCAGCTAATAATTTCCTCAGCAAGTGGAGTCTAAAAACCTGTTACTTCAAGAAAACTTATTAAAGCTGTCATGCCAGAGTGGATCGAATCATTTTTATTATCGTAAAGCTTCACAACCATGCTATGGAGTGTATTACAAAGACTTTTCTGGATGCTTGTGTATGTCCCAAGGAAACACCACCTGAAATGCCAGCCTTACTTTCATGACAATATTTAGTAACTAGCTGAGTGCTGTAAGAACCATGTGAAAACATGGGATAAAACTCATTTAAGTTAAAACCAGGTCAAGCATTATTTTTCTGAAAGAATTAATTGCAGAGTGCACTCATGCACTTGTGAAGGTAAGTAGCACGGTAACAGCTCGACAGTGACTTGGGGGTTTGCAGAAGGGCTGAAGTAACCCTGTAATCTGTCTGTAGTCATGAGTCTGATTTGCTGGAGGCCGAAGGGAAAGCTATATGGATTAATCTGCTGATTATTAAGGCAACTGTAGAGAGCAACCTGTTTAATCCCTTAACTCAGAAACACTTCAGGGAACTCTTTTTTTTTTTTTCTTCGGAGGAGTGAAAAAGCCCTTCACCAAGAAAGCATACAGTTCTTGGTGGGATGCAAAAAGCAGCCACACGCACTTGTATTTGAGGCTGCAGCACTTGACCTATTTCCAGAGACTTTCTAGAGAAGTTACTCGTTTTGTCATGGTGCACTTGCTTCAGAACTGCTGGCTTTCAGAAGAAGTTCCTTAAATGCCCTTGAGTCCTCTCAGGTGAAAATGTTGTTGTGAGGGTGCAGTGCAAACAAAACTCTCCAGAGAAGGATAATGATCTGAAAACGTCACTGATGTAGATAAACCCGTGAAAGTACAGAAGGCTGAGAGTTTGGGGGCAAAAGGAAATGCTACAGCAAAGCTGAGCAGAGTTAAGAGAATCCCTGCCTAATTTAAGAAAGAGAATCCTTAAACCAGACTATGCTGGTGAAAACCCAAACAAACAAGGAAGGGAGATCAACCTGTCAGGAAACATGGGGGCTGCCAGACCACTGGAGTTTTTGATTAGTATGGTAATGCCATCAAGGGACCAAAGATGGGGCTTCTTCGCCTTTATGGAGGGCGTGGAAGTTACTAGTGCTGCAGCTGCTGAAAGGAAAGTAGCTTGCCACTTCCCTGCATCACAATTTTTCCATTTTTTTGTTCATTTTGTTCTTAATAACCCAATCCTGCTTTGTACAGTCTGAGTGCTGCCACACTGGGATGTTCTGCTCAAGCATGAGGATTCCAGCACTTAGAGTAATCCAGCAAGGCAACCTTGAGCGCCTACAGGCAGCGAGCACAAGTGCTGAGCCTCCTGATGGGAGGCTGCTTCCTAAACCCCTTACGAACAGCACTGGTTCTCTGATCCTTCAGCAGGAAGCCCATTGTTTAATTTGTAGAACTGAGTCATGGAAACTATTTCCTGTATGGGTGAAAACAGTGACCCCGATTATCCCAAATATTGCACTTTTTTTTTTTTTTTTCCTCAAACAAGCTTTACTGAGTGAGAATCTTTCTAATATAGTCTGACATCTGGTGGTTCCCCCCCTCCCTTATATGTATTTAAAATTGTTAGCTCTGAGTCTCCAATTCTCAGTAAGCGTTTTTGTCCAAATAGGAGTCCTCAGCAGCTCTGGCAGTCGGAGCCAAATGGGACTCTGAATTGCATTTCCATCTTAGAAAAGACAGTTGGAAAGATAGCTGTGTGGGAAGTGATACACTGCAGGGAACAGTCATGCCCTGGCAGTGAGGATGGACCAGATGACCTGATTTCTCTTTTCCATTAGAGCTGTCTCTGATTCCACAGCTAGTTATGCAAGCACATGACTGACAGGAAGGATGAAAAAATATGGAAAACGTTCTGTGTGACAAACAAAACTTGCTACAACCAATTCCATCACCTTGCAAGCGCTGGCTAATGGAACAGCATCTAGTTTCTATGTTTATGTTGGTCTTCTAGACGAAACCTTTAAAAATGACTTGCCATCTGCTCAGCCTGGAATTCGGAACTGCTGTCTCAGCTGCATGAGACATCTGCTTGGTGCAGCTGATGGATGAACATAAGCAAGATTCCAGAAAGCCTAGCTTAAAGAAACAGTTGCAGGGATAGAGGTTGCTAGGTCCTGTGTTACTAATATCCCAGACAAGTTATCTGCAGCAAGATCTTGAACGCGTAGCACTGCACTGGCTACCACCTGATAGTGTCTTGTGACCAACTGACAAGGGCAAGTGCTGCCAGCTCACACCAAGGTGTGAAACCAGGGCCTGCATAGTTGATAAAATGGTGATAAGGCTGCTTTTTGCTGCTGTTCATAAATCAGCCATGAGCAGGCTGTCGCAATCCAAAGGACTTCTTTATTTTTATTTTTTGGCAAGTAAACTCTTACCTGACCATTGGTCAGATTTTCCTTTCCCATCGCTTGGTGCTTCTTGCTGACCGACTGCACCAGGTAGCCTCTGGTTTCACAGTGTCAGATCTTATCTGGTATGTTAAGAACTTTGGAGTAAGTGTTTAGATCATGTGCAGTGTTATCAGTGGACAAGTCTTTGAAACGTTATTAACATGACCTCATACTTCAGAGTTTGTGTCTGAAGGTTTATTCCCACCTCACGTATCCCATTTGCATCATTCTCTGTTAACACTGTTCATACCATAATGACAAAAAACAAACAGCTACCAAAGCCCAAATTAAAATAAGAACAGGCTACAAGAATGCACTTAAGCCTTTCATCTTCATGAAGAGAGGTGATGAGGGTAAATGTCGTTTTGATGGAAACTATACAAAACAGCCACATAACATGAAAGCAAATCTTTACCCTTGAGATTCCTCACAACTCTGATCTGCAAATACTAGATGGATGCTGTTCTAGGCAGCTGAGGCCCATGAGGTATGTCCCCCCTCAGATCAATTCTGCAAGAACTGACACAAATTTTATTTCCTTCTTTGTAATCTGGAGTGCTCCTTGCTGGAACTTTTTTTTCATATAATTTATACTACTGCAGAAACCTAGGGTCTTTGCAGTGCCTAACCTTTCCCGATTTCTTCTTGTGCCTTTTTTTTTCAATAGTTCTGGCTTTCAGTCATTTTCTGTTTTGTTACACAATGTTGAAAACACATTTTATAGCCCAAGTATATGAAGTAAATGTTTTGTGGAGCCTTTTGAAGTAGAGGTCTGCCACAGGCTTGCTTGGGATGTAAAAGATTAGACTTCTCACCAGCCCTGTGTTCCTGAGGAGATGGCAATCAGCTCTTTTCTTTTTGTGTGGGCAGAAGAAGAGCCCTGTCCACGCTGCCTCTTGTGGCGCTAGAGACAAGGCTGAGATGTAGGGAGGCTGATTGTTTTCCATGCCCTGCATTCCTGTTGTAAAGCATGACCCTGTGCAGTCCTATCCCAATTTCTAAAACACAGACAATGAGAAAACAGCCTTCAAGCTCTTAAGCTTTGTATAAACAAATACATGTAAGATGTAAATTGTAAAATCTTACTGGTTATTAAGAAAAGTAATCTGATAACGAGGGAAGTTTAACTGTAGAAAAGAGGAATGCCTGTAACTACTGAAGGCCCTTTGTGGGAGAAATGACCAAAAATTCAAAATTCTACATTTAACAGCATATTTCCTGCCTATTGCTACTTGTTTTTTCCCTTGACTTGTGAAGTTTTTCCATGTTTTCCTTTGCCAAATGGAATACTGTGATTGTTGCTGTCCAGGGAAACTGCCTTGGAGACATACCTCACTGAGACAAAAGCAACTGGTAGAAGCAGCCTGACATATTTCTCTTTGTTGTTTTTCCTTGTCACTCAGCTTTCACACCCATTTGCGTCCACCCAGCCCCCAAACTTCTATTTGCTATTAGTAATTATCTACTTGCTTTCTTATTTTCAAAGATCCTTGTTCAGATCCTGGGTGTACAAACACTAAGCAGAGCTTTTAAGCAGAGTTGCGTGACGAAATATGTCAGTCTGAGCCCTATAAATTAAAGCAACCCAAAGGCTATGCTGCTTTCTACTTGCTGCCAGTGGTGCATGAGGACTATTTCATTAAATGGAAATTGCTGTGATAGAAAGCTCCAGCGGCAACCTGTTCTAACTGCGCTTCCTATGCTGATAACCAGTTACTGCTCTGGATATACCCCTCTGAGGCCACCGTTATGTGGTCGATTTAATCCAGCATAAACAATATTGCTTCTTAAACCTTCTGCCTTCTCATCTGTGCTTGTCCCTAGTGCCTCCCTTAGGCTGACATTAGGCAGCCTGGACGCAAAACTGATTAGGGAAATGGACAGATTCCACGTATCGCTTCCCCAGCTGTGCGCTGACCCGCACACAAGCTGGTTCTGGAGCAAGAGAAATGCGTGGGAGGAGAGGTGAGGAGGGCTATCCCTCCCTGTGGGGATGCAAATTGCGTTGTGGGGCTATGTAAGGAAAGCCTGTGTACCGATGACTTTTTGAACACCCCTACTGTCTGACTTAGGTTTATCTGTCTGATTTGCACTGGATTCTGGATTTGGTCTTGTAATTTTTACGTTGGTTTAAAGAAAGTGATACCAGATTCACACTCATGAGGGCTGCATAACAAATGTCACTTTACAGTAACACTTTCCAGTAAGGAAAATTCCCAAGACTCAAAAGAAAATTGTGCAAAAAGAAGAGTTATAACTAAATGACAAAAATGATCTTCACCAAGTAAGAAACCTTGGTAACCTCAGCAGAACCACCACTCCAAACGACACCCTAGAAGAACAGAGGCATAGAAAGCAAACTTGTCTTAGTACAGTTCTCACTTTTTCCGTATGATCCACATCCCTTCCTACCTTTGCGGTTGTGTTTAGGGTTAAAAACAAGTGTAAGCAGCAGAAGACTAACCTTGTATTCAGCTTTCCCCTGCTTACTGTGTGGGAGGTTATTTCTGCAGTGTTCCAGAATGAAATGTCCTGGTACTAATGCCTGTAATCAAGGACATGGGAGAATATGGGATTAATAAAACAAACTAGTATCCACTAAAAATGAGTTCACTAAGTTTAACGGAAAAAATGAAATAATCCAGGGCAAGACTATTAATTTCAATTTTACAAGTGAAAATCCTTAAAGACGGAGATAGAGTCCTGGTTACTGTATGCTCTTGAAGTGCAACATAAGAATAGCCAGTGAAATGCCTGTTCTAAAGGTAAATTTACCTTTTCAAATAGCTCATGTGAACACTGTTTAAGTCATTGTAGGAAATGCTAGAGGTTTGCACAGTAAAAACAATGTAAGAGTTTAATAAACTTATACAATATTAAAAACGGCTAAGATTTACCTTCTATCATATGTGCAATATCTCTGCATTAACAGGAGCAAGAAGAAGACAACATGCACTTAGCGTCTTGCAAAAATGCCTCCACACACCTCACAGTACTTTCCTCTACATTGCACGAGTGCTGTTTTCTTTAATCGCAGTGTAATTGCATATAAAAAGTAGCAAGACATCCTTGCTTACCCTGGTTCCAGCAAGGTTTCTCCTCAAAAGACACAGAGCCATCTTTTGGGCCAAAAGGATGGTTTAATTTGCAGAGAACAGTCTACTGATGTTACAGATTCCTGCGGGGAAATGACTCCTACAGCAAGGCCTCTGCACGTACAGTGGCTGTTAAGCCTTTCGGTCTGTAATCCTGCTGAAGGTGCCCAGCAGGGACGGCCACTGTTGCTGTAGTTCTGTGGCCCCTGTGATGCAGACGCTGCTGCCCAAGACGTTGTATCAAGAACACAGACTCCTGTGTACAAGGAAAGCACAGGGCCATGGTATTCCATCACAGAGTTTATTGCCTGCGTCTGACTCTTCGCAGTCTGCTGTCTCTGGGGGTGTTCCAGACAGCCCAGACACCAGAACAAGCGTAGACCTTGGTTCTGCATCATCAGTTACACCTTCCGCTCTCTCCTTCTTGCTATCTATATTTGTGAAGAAGGCAAGTGGAAAAAAAACAAAACAAAAAAAAAAAACAAACCACTAACAAACTAACCAGCCAGGGAAATAAACAATGTACTGATGTACCTAAAAGTTCTGTGCAGCTTAATTATGCTACATGAAAGGACAAACCATATCAGCACCATCTAGCTGGTCAAACTGGAATACTTCTTCCTGAAGCTCAAAGGGAAAAGGCAGAGCAGGCAAGGTATCAAGAGGACAAATGCAAGATCAAAAGCTCTGGCCGCATTATTTGATCTTTTTTTTTTCTTAAATTTTGTTTTTCTTGGTCACCTTGTTGACCTCCTCACCTTTCAAGGCCTTCTTCATGGCCTGTTTCAGCATCCTTCTTTGCCCTGGTCCCACAGGGTCAGCTCTTCTCAGTGGCCCAAAGGAAGAGCTGCCCGCTGCTGATTTCTGACAGCAGAGCAAATATGTATTGGCTGAAGCCAGGTGTACAAGTAGCGTAAGATCAGAATCAGGCCTCCTATGTGTGTCTTAGAGATATGAACTGTATCCTTTGAACTGCATTCTTGATGATATTTGTCACACATTTCCTCAGCAACTTCAAAAGAGTTTGATTCCTTTGATTAGAGTGCTGTCTACCTCCTACCTTAACTAACAGGCATTTGCTCAGATTCAACCAAACATTACCTTTATTATCTTTTCCCTCAAGTGCAAAATATGTTCATTTACAAACAATCACATTAACATCCCTGGTTAAGTATAAAGCAGTATTCTTTTGAGATCAAAAGCATTAAAGAGTGATAACCAAGTACGAGTTTCTGTCCCAGATCTGCAGTAAGTTCTGTGCCTGTGCTCACTGCTCTAGGGACCTTAGAAGCTTCCTGCCTACCAGGTCTTCACCATCAACAACATGCAGTCACGTGAGAGAAACTGGAGCTCAGGTATTACTCTCAGTTTCCATAAAGAAAACTCTCTGGCCTCTAAAATAACCACTTAAAAATGGGTCTAGCACTGTGCTCGTTTTCAGACTATTCCCCAGTTCTTTTATATGGGTGCTCTACATCAGCAGGTACGCAGTAGCCATGAATGCTTGGCACTTACATACTTGCTGTGTATGAGTACCCACAGCTTGCCGCTGAAAACTAACTCATACAGAAGGGTGATGACCAGGCCAAAGGTCTCCCCATCTCTGTAAAGGTTCCTTGATTTACTTACAGCTGAAGAAGTATTTTGGGCAGTAGTTCTCCACAGCATTTTCAGGTAGGCTCTTAGTAAGAGGGTACAGCAAGTTCTGAGAGTTGACCACACTCCAGTGATCCAAACTGTTTGGAGACTATAGACCTAGTTTGACATTTGCAGTGATGGAATCGCCAAACTGCTCCTTGTGATGGCATAGCTGCGCTATCAGCACAATCCGAGCTGCAGCTCAATGAATAAGCTAGCTCAGCAGCTTTATTTGCTGACCCAGAGGGAGATGTCAAGGTTTTACTACCAGGATGCAGAATGTACTTCCAACCAAGCCTCCAAATGCACAGTTTAATTACATATCCATCCAGGAGAAGGATGGCAGCCTGCACAGGTGTAGCCAGGGAACACGCCTTCTAGCAGCACTCTTCTGAGGCAGGAGTGTTCCTTGGAAGTACGCTTCGCTTTGTCTTCCTGTGGTGTGTCCTGTATCAGATCTAGCTGGTAAGCAAATCACACAGGAGTGTAATCAGGCAGGGTTGGGGAGAGGCAATTCTATGAGTCACATTTTCAGCATATGGAACTGAAAGGCCTGCAGAGGGGACAGAAATAAGGCACCATGAAAATGAGAGATCAAAGGCATATAAACACAAAGACACACCAATATGATGGCTGAAAGCTCAGCCAATGGGCAGGTGGCTCTTGAACCGCATGTAGGTCTCAAGCAGTTCAAGTGTGGCTCCTGCACTGTCTCCTTCGTGCCAAGGGCGGGGGATGAGGGGCTGGGTCATCCGAACCCTGGCTGTTAGACAAAGTGGGCCAGCTGGTGCCCTGAGCCTGACATCGGAGGTCGCCTGCCATCCGGTTACATGCCAGCCTATTTTGCAGTGGTGAAATCTGGTGTCCCTGATGCAGGCCGCTCACACAGATTTCCTCTCCTCTTTGGAAATAGAAGGCACATGCGGATCCTGGTCACATGGAGATTTTATGTATAGTGTTCATAGACCCAAGACAAAGAAGTGACAGAAATAAATTGTCTTGCTCCTGCTCACAGAGTTACCAGTATTTGGTCTGAGAAAGATCTGTGAGGAGTTGGATCCAGATTTCCTGCTCGGTGCAGACACTTACTTGGAGCAGTAATGCTTCATACTTATGCTGCCTAGACAACAGTGAGTTGACAGGGTCAAAAATAAATGAGGAGGATCATCCTTCTGAACAGGTTGATAGCTTGTTGACACTGAAGGCTGTCAAGCTGCCTGCGTTCCTCCAGTTCTGGTGCAAATAGCCAGTGGTGCAAGTTAAGGTTGTCCTGCCCTGTCCTCCTGCTGCTAAGCCACCAGGCTGTCACAGGAGATCGGAGTTTCTTCTTCCTCTTGTCCTGGTCTTCTCCCTCACTAGAGGCTTTCAAGATGGTACCCAGAGGAGCCTTCAGACAGACACACAATTTCTCATTGTATAAGAGGAGAATCACTGCAACATTTCAACACAGCAGAATGTTTATTCAAGAGAACGTGGTTCTGCAAGAGATTCAGAGCTCCTGTTTCCAATGTGGAAGGCAAGGAAGATGCATGGTCTTATTTGCTTGGCTGAGGCAGTTGTCTCTTTCCAAGCTATTCCCACCAATGCCTCATTCACAAGTATGCTCTACTACGGCTCCAATGAGAATGCCAAGCATAGGCTAACGCTGCGTTCCATGTATTCCACGAATTGCTCTGTTTGAGATCCTGCTAAAAACCGAGATGGCACTAATGCATTCCAGCACAGCCGCCTTCTAGCCCACTCCTTTTCTGCTCCTTGGTAATGTAGATTGTACAGCATTCAATACATTAATTTTTCATAACATTAAGTCTCCATTTACACTTACATACCATACTGCCAACACAGCTTGTGGACAAACCACAACGGTTCCACCTTGCAACCCTCACAAGAACAAACCTCCCTTGCAGTCACTGCATTCTGATTTCAGAGCTTGTCCCAGAGAGTTTCATTTGTCCCTTAAAAAGCTTCCCTTGCAGTTCTAGCTGAGCCTGCACAGGGGCCATTTTTATGCATACAGAGATACAGACACAGATACGTACACATGCACACACACACACACAGTCAAAGCAGTCACGTAAGAGCGTAAGGCAGATTCCTAGCAGATCTTTCCAAACGTTCATGGGTGCAGATTTTATCAGCTAAAATTTCTACGTTTTTTTTTTTTTTTTCCCCTCCCAGTTCAGTAGATATAAGTTCAGTTGTTTAACTGCCAGGTTTCAGCTGGGTTGCTGGTGTATGCTTGCAGTCAGCTCCCTCTGTATCATACATCTCATAGTTCTGCTGGAGACTAGCCCATGTTCCATTACTTCCCAAAAGATCCACATTAGCAGTCCTCACATTAGCAGTATTTCCTAGAGAGATGTATTAGCCTGATAAAAGAATATGGCTCAGAAGTACATTTTATCTTGCCTAATACTTAGATTTTCTTTCTTTCTATTGTACTACAAACCAAAGAAGCCTGCTTCCTCAAGAGAGAAAAAAAAGAACCAATAAAAATACCTGATATCATCTGAAGGGCAGGGGATCAGTGCCAAAGATGTTAACTTCTACCAGTGTCTGTGACACTGGTGATCTGATCTGTGGGAAAGAGAAATCACCAGGTCATATTTTAGAACCAAACATAACAAAACCCAGCAATCTGAAATCAGATTCTGTCCTTTTGTTTCCTTCTTTTTGTAGCCACAAGTGTTATCAAACAATTGCACTGGTGAAAAGAAAATCTGGTATGAAAACTACAAAGCTAAAAAATGGATCCCTTGAACTTGTTGCCCTGATACGTTTATACATATTTCTAAATGTTAGCCCAGCGCTGACAGCAGATTAAAAATTACAAACAAGCTATCACAGTCCAAATGGTCAAACAGAACAGAGTGTGTCCCTCCATTACACACTGCAAGGTCTTTCCAGGCCAAACTTTGTGAGGCACGCACAGTGGAACGAGGGGACGCAAGACCTGTTCACATCAGCATTGATACTCTAAGAATGGCATAAATTGCCCAGTGTGATGTAGGAAAAGGTTTAAAACCCCATCCTGCCCGCATTTAAAGCAGTGCCAAAGTTCTGGTTCTCTGAACAGGGCTGAGATATCTGTGAAAGCATGAACCACTACGCCAGGGTGCATCCAGAGATGTCTGTAAAGGTGAGAAAGGCAGGTGTGGAAACTACCCAGCAAATCGCAAAGGTGAGTGTTCTACAGTCATTGTCGTGACACGGAGCATTAGAAAATTTTGGAAAACTCCTGAATGGCTTAGACGTTGACATATGATGGATCTTAAATATGTATGTCCAGCTCTAACAGAGTAGCAAGCTTTAAAATATGAAGAGATCGGTGTACTTTTTTTCCCATTAGGGCAAAAGTGCATCTGTCAGATGGCAGAAGTATCTTTGATATTTATATTGGTAATTCTACATAAACATGTGCCATCTTTCCTAAGGAGGGAATAGATGGAAGAATGGCAGCACCATCTCCTGGCAGATACAAGGAATGGGGACCACTTCGTGTCAGAAAGGAGGGACAAGTAATTTCTTTGTGGGCTTTAAAAAGACTGTAACAGGAAGCAACTTCACAAGAGCGTACTCCCTCCTAGGAAGATTAACTCTGAGACGCTTCAGGGAAGAAAAGCATTATGTGTTATTATAAATACGGAGAACACACACTCACAATTATGAAGAACAAATTCAGGTTGCTTCTCCCTTTAGAAAAGCTCTCCCACGTTGGCCTCCCTGTTTTCCTTTATATTGTAGTAATAACAGCAGATTTCAAAACTAGCGCGGCAGGTGAGCTGAGCCACTTGTGATGTTTTGGTGTAGTCTTGGAAGACCACAGAAGTTCCCTGCGGTCAGAAAATCGTGGAAGATGTCAATTTCAAGAGTTGTAGCCAAGCTTCTGTCTTGCTGACTAGGTAGGGGAAACAGCAGGAGAAGATTATTGAGAGGGCAAGCGGCTGGATCGTTGCTGTGGGAGACAGTCACACACAGCTAGAAAGTGACAGCAGGCCACGCTAAGTGAGGGTGAGGCCTCTGGAGTACTGACAGGGTGCATGGGAAAAAATATCAGAGAGGAGACGACATCAGGCAACTTGGTGAAAGACAACCACAGAAGAGAACAGAGAAGAAAAAGAAGAGAGGGATTTTAGAAATTTCTACATTTTTTTCTGGAACAGAACAGAACTGGTCTGCCACAGGAGTCCAGATCTCATTTATCAGAGCTATCTCAGCCAGCAGGAGGGAGAAGGCTTAACCTCAGCAATAAAGGGGTAAGTATACCAGTCTGCTTGTCTGCTAACTCTTGCGGATCTGGAACTGGGTCCAATTTTCCCGTGCAGTAAATGAAAGCAGAGCCCTCTATGTGCTACACAAACATGAGCGATGGTTTGCTGTTGTTGTGTTTTTTTTATTATTTTTATTATTATTATTATTGCTCTGGGGGTTGTTTTGCTTTGAGAAACTCCCAAGTGCTTTTAAAGAATTTTTTTTGTAGATGATCACGAAAGTCCTAACAGATGAGACTTATGAAATCATTCATTCCATCCCCCTCCCAAAGGAAGAACACTCCTTGCCAGACACCACGCTTCCCAGCACTTTACCCTACGTAGATGCAAAAGCCGAAAGTCGTAGGGGTTCCAGTGATTCCCATGGGAAAATATGCAGCTCTGTGCAGCCCACGGGCTTGCACACGGGTGGGTGCGGTCCTGCTTATCTCCTTCACTCAGATCTGGCCTTTTGCCTTGGGGCACCACTCACTATTCAAACATGCACAAAACAAAGGTAAGCCTCAATCGTCCTCCACGGCCGGACACAAAACCTAGCTTCCCTTCCAACCAAATTATTAAATAGCGTATTTTAGGAATTGCTCAAATTCCTCAGTGGGGGAAGAGAGGAATGCATTCCTATTGACACCAGGTATCAACAAGCTCCCAACGTGCCCTTGCACTGAAACACAAGATGGCATGTTTCTATAAATTAAAAAAAATTAAATTGCATGCAGACATGCCATCAGACTAACCTACGGACATGAAATAAGTGATTCTGAGCATGGAACAAACAATATTGCTAAATCAGTTAGATTTTTCTTAATGACTGTTTACTGTTTTACTATTATAGCATCTAAATATCTTGGTCTACAACTCCATTGTGCTGGACTCTGCCTAAATGCAAATCACAAACAGTCTACAACCCTAAAAATATTTATGGGCAAACAACGTCATTGCTAGTGTGTCCTTGTGAGGTAAGAACTGGGAGACAGGCGATTTAGGCTGGATAAAAGGAAACAGTTCATGACAATAAGGGTGGTGAAGCACTGGCACAGGTTGCTCCTGTTGGTGGTGGATGCCCTGTCCCTGGAGACCTTCAAGGTCAGGCTGGACAGGGCTCTGGGCAACCTGACCCAGCTGTAGGTGTCCCTGTTCCCTGCAGGGGAGTTGGACTGGATGGCCTTTAAAGGCCCCTTCCAACTCGGACGATTCTATGATTCTATGAAGAAATAAATGGAAGAAAGAAACATTGTGAGTGGGAAACTGCAACTGGTAACTGAGAAAGAAACCTTTACCTGGTGTTCTGTATCTTGCCTAGACAAGTTACAAAATAGTAAGAGATAAAAATTCCATGCCCCAATAAAAATGGATCTGTCCTCTGCAGTTCAATACATGATCTGAAAATAGGCATAAACAGTTCACAGATTCTGAAAAGTCCCATCTAAAGTCAATTCTGTAGAGTTGCAGAAAGATCGTGCAATATTAAATGACATCTGGTAAAACAGCAAGTGAAAATCAATGTTGACAAATGCCAGGCTATAACCTTCACCAAGTACTCACAATGATGAACACTAGTTTAGTGGCTACTACTTAGGAAGTGATCTTGGAATCAGGGTGGAATTCCAGACTCCTGAAATCTGTGTACTCAGTAGAGGCTAAGAAATACGAAAGTCAGCAGAATTAAGGCATAAGCAGAGGAAAGGGACATATACTACAGATATACTTTATATCAAAATACAGAGAGTCAACAAGAATAAAAATAAATATGAAACAATATTCCACACGAAGGAAAGCTAAATGAAGTAACACTTCTCATTTTGGGAAAAAAAAAAAGTCTTGGAGTGTTATGGGTTATGATAGAAATCATGAATAATATTGAAGGAGACACTCATAAAAGGTGTAAGACTCAACAAAAACTCCTTTTCAAGAGGACCTGAGAGGATTTCAACAATCTTTTAGTGTACCAGGCGCCAGAAGCCTGCTAGAAATTCTGAAACCCACCAAGAGAGCTGGGTGTAAAAGCAACATGCAGGTATGACAGGCCACAAGACTGGGAGTAAACAATTTCCACAGTGGAAGAAGTCACCAACACACCTTCATATCTGTGTGCTTATTCAGAAATAATTTGAATAAAGAGGTGAGGAGTGAAAAGACAAAGCCATCTGCTGTCATGCTGTTCATGGAAGGAAAGAAAAAGCATGGCTGAGAACTGCAGGAAGACCTTTCAGTACCCACGCTCACGCTCCAGAATACGGGAGATACCTCAATGGCTCTGGCACAGAACCTGACGGAGAATCACGCTCTTTGGAAGCCCCCGTAAGACACCTCCCCTACATCACCTGAAGCAGAACCAGCAACCCACGTACAGGCAACTGAATCGAGCCTTCAGTGACTGGCAGTAGAGCGATGGACGAGTTTCAGTGCAGAGAGATCCAAAGTGACGCAGGTGGGGAAAAAATCATTCTGTATCACACACAGATCAATGGTGACTGGGCAGGGCGTTACACTTCAGGAGATCTTGGAATCCTGATAGGCGTTTGTAGGACAGTGGCAGTTCAGTAGTGCTCAGCAACATATTCAATGTGAGAAATGTTTAGGAAGAACAGTGAGAATACAGAGAGTAACTGTGCCACTTTACAAACCCCATGTATGCCCCTATCTCGAACACCACATGCTGTCCCCACCCCATCATCTCAAACAGGAGGAAGTGGGACGGGAGAAGTTCACAGGATAGCAATGAACACTTTCCATAAAAAGAACAGCTGAAGCTGACTTGCACTCGTCAGTCTGCCAGAGAAGCCTGATCAGAGTGAAAGGGGATGTGATGGTGGCATACAAAGCCACGGCTGCCACAGGACAGGCCAAGCTGCCCCTGCCCATTCCCAAGCAAGAAGCGGGGGTCATCAAACGGCGCCAGGAACGTCGAGACGAAAGCATGCCGAGAGACTCTTCAAACACGTGTCGAACCACAGTGCTCCCTCCCGCGGGGCAGTACGGGCACCGCAGCCCACAAGGGGTCAGCAGGACAGGTTTCTGGAGGCTGCGCGCTGGGAGCCGCCAGGCAGGACACCGACATTTACGGAGTCGGCAGACGCAAACCGCTGGAACCTCCGCTGCGTACTCAGCGGCGGGGCTGCACCGCGGGCTCGCCCACAGGGCGCCCGACACAGACCCTGAGCCCTCCCCCCTTCCG